>JADRCH010000645.1:0-15159 GCA_019843965.1 Rhynchomys soricoides | reverse complement strand
TACTACTACTACTACTACTACTACTACTACTACTACTACTACTACTATTTCTACTCTTATATTTATTTCTCCTTGGTGGAGAGGTTAATTGATTTTTGCAACAAATAGGATTACTGGATTCTAAATACCATATGGGTAGGGACTTGCTTATTGCTATGGATGCGAAAGTGTATCTGTTGCCTAGATGAAGTTGAGTTGGTGAGGAAATGCTGAGAGACTCACTTCTTGTTGACTTTGTTGTGAAGCCATGTCACAATGATGAGAGAAATAGGCAAAAATTGGGTGGATGGAAAAAGCATACACAGTGATGTGCCTAGGCCTCTTAGTTATACATTGGTTCTTGATAAATTACTCTCAAAGTTAATGATTTTACACAAAATCCCCACATAACTGAAAATGAACAATTTGTGTGTGGCTTTTAACACCACTCTGGCCCCAATCTGAATGCCCTGATGGAATCACTCATTTTGCCAATGACAAGCTTCAGAACTTTTGCCTAAGGGGTGTCATATGTGGTTGCTCATACCATTATAGATGGCCTTTGCTGGCTAATGAATCTTAGAAATAACAGGAACAAATTACATCAACTGAAAGCAGAACATTGTATTGATTCACTGCTCTGAACACTAGAAGTCTGTAGCAAGTTATAGGTGGCTGCCTTTATACTAAGGGTACTTGAAAAGAATCTCTAAGGTCTGTTGATTTTTACCTTCTGTTGATTATTGTCAAGTCCTGGGATGCTTCATGGTCTCTGTCTTCATGATCTTGTCCTGTGACTCTGTTCATATTTTCTTCCATTTAAAAGGACACAAGATAACTCAAGTCTGATTCACAGAGCTGATTTTGGTTCATGTGTCGTGTTACAAATTCCCATATCTAATTCAGGCACCAGGAAGAGAGAAAAACAGGCATAAGTATGTACCCTGAAGGTATGAGGATTCTGAGGATCTGAAAGTAAAATATAAGGTCAGTTTATGAGTTATATCAAAGTTAAGCTAATGTCGTACTCTTGGAGTTAGAAAACAAAATTTATTAAGAGACCAAATGTTCAGATTTTGCTTTTGAGTCCAAGCAGACTGGCAGTTATTCAGATTATGTGCTCCAAATCCAAACACTTACCCTCAAATGTACTCTTTGCATGAATAATCCACTCATTATTGCATTAGCTAGTATTCTGCTGCCGGGATAGAACACCACACTTGAGGCATTTATAGCAGGAACAGATTCCTTTGCCTATCCTTCCAGAGGGATAAGTATTCATCAAAGTAGGAGGCATGGCAGCAAACAGAAGACATGGGACAAAGAACAGAAAACAGAGAAGTCACAACTTCAAACCTAAGCACAAAACAGAGCACAAACTGGAAGTGCGACAAGGCTATATCAACTCAAGCCCTACCCTCCTGCCCCAAAATTGCTACTCCAACAAAACCTCCCCACACAGCACCACCAACCAGGAACCAAGGACTTTAATACTAAGAAAAAATTGTGTCATTCAACTACCACTATTATGACCAAAGATTACGTTTTATTCATCATAATAAACACCTATTGATTGTCAAGTAAATATGTATTGTTTCATTACTGTTGGTTGAATTGCAGGTAAATTTAACCCAATTAAATTCTCAAAAAAATTCTATCTTTTCATGTGCTTTTTGATGGCAGAATTTCTGACATCAAATTCTGCACAAAAAACTTATGACTCTTTCATAACAGGAAATGACCTATATTCTAAGCAAACTCAATGTGCATGAAAATTTATATATTTTCTTGTACTCTTATCAGACTTATCTATGCATCAATCTCTAAAGTTAAGAATTTTCAATATTTCATAATATAAAGTGTACACTGGCCTAAATCCTGTACCTAGAGGAACTTTTCTTAGATTTTTACATTGGCATTGGCAGGAATTTCTATTCATCTTTGGGAAAGGACCAAATTAGCTTTATTTAATGTTCAAACTAACTCTTTAAGCATGCTGGTTCTATTTTGGGGCCACTCAGTAGTTATGAAGAAGGTCTTTTGAAATGTGGAGAAATTCAAAAGGACGTGTGCATCCATTGATTTCAGAGGAGTATGGGAATGAAGTCAATAGGATTCTGGTTCTGGGAAGTGTGGTTTTGTTAGTGCTTATAATGATTAAGTGCAACAGAGATGCAACAACCAAGTTATTTTTCTGTTTTTGAGAACTTGTCTCTTAAAGATAGAAGTAAAATGTCTCCAAGACAGACCAAAACATCTTCCAGTCAGGAATTAATTTCAACAGCAGTCAAAGTAAGAGGGACTGGCACCCATGATCTAGGCATACACATACTACTTAAAACAGCAAACAGGACAAGGGTAGATTAATAGGCTAGCTGATAATAGGCCATTCCTTTTGAGAAAAGATAAAAATTGCCAGATACATTATTTTGAAGCACAGTCACCTTTGGGCATATATATATGAATGTAGGTCCTAATATCTTCAAGACTGATAGGTTATAAAGCATTGAGAAAAATATAAATAGGAAAGCACTGCAAGCTGGTAAATTTTTCACACAAAATTAGAGAGAGGATGAACATCATTTGACATTATCTATTTACTTCTCAGCTGTAGTAGGCACTGTGCTAAAATAGGGCAGATTTATTTCTAGCTCTGGTTTTGCTCAGTCTTCTGGTGATGCAACATGATTCTGTTGCTCCATAACTTACACACCATGGTTGGACACAGACACCCATGATCAGGGCTAATAAAGCAGGTGGTGATGGAACAGGAAAAAGTAAACTAATATAGAAGATATAAGTGACAGAATAGGGCCAACAGAACATCTGGCACAAAATAGAACTAATAATGACCCACAGCCCTCTTAGCTTTACCTTTCCTTGTCTTGGAAGGTATTTTCAGTTTCCCAGTGGAGCTAACTTTGCATTCATATTTTAATATTGAATATTATTCTAAGAGGCAAATACTCAGTATCTCTGTCTCTCTAGGAGAGTCTGTAGACAGATCCCTCAAGTTCCCTTGCTCTCATTACTCCTGCAATTATGCTTACAAGCTGTATAATCTAAACATAATATCCCAGAGAAGGATATATGGAAAAGATGGACTGCATTCATAGAATTGGCATGGGATTCAGTGCTGGTAGTCTGTGGTGTGTAAAAACCTAGGAATGATAATGTTGTAAGATATCAGTGTGAAGTCTGCCATATTTTAGAAAAGTTGAAAAGTGAGGACTTTGTTAAGACAAGTTGAAAGAAGGCAGAAAATTGAGTTGATAATAAGAGCGTGAAAAACCAAGACCAATATCTTCTTATATTCTATAACATGTAAATTATTTTTCTTCTTTCACCCATTGAATTGTTTTATCAGTAAGGTGATAACTTCTGCCAAGTGCTTGAATGTTTTTTAATTTAGTGAGAGAGCTGATATAAAAAAAAGATTTACAATTTATCAACTTAATTTACTGTTTCTGATGTAATAAATGCCTTCCCCCCCCAAATACACATCACTTCCTTTACTTATTTTATTAACCTAACTAATGCACATAAACATGGGAAAGTCAAGAACAGAAGAGATGTGCAGGAATAAGTAGAGTCCAGAGTCTACACCATACTGCCCAAGCTCTGCCATCCTATTTAAGCGCTACTGTTTTCTTCAGTGTGGAGGACAACTTGCCCAGCTCCAAACTTTTAGGACTGCTACTTGAGCATTACAATCGTCCATGCTGCTGATTTTGACACCACAGAGATACACTTGCCTGGAAAAAGAGTGTTCTGGCTAGTTTTATATAAACTTGGCATAATATAAAATCATCTATGAAGAAGAAGCCTCAATTAAGAAAATGCCTTCACAAGATTGGGCTGTAGGCAAGCCTGCAGGGTAGTTATCCTCAATCTTCCTAATGTCACAACACTTTAATACAGTTCTTCATTCTGTGGTTACCTCAGTCCATGAAACTCCTAAATATTCTTGCTATTGATGTGAATCAAAATATAAATATCTGTGTTTTCTGATTGTATTAGGTGAACCCTGTGTAAAGGCCATAAGCCCCCAAAGTTGTCATGATTGACAAGTTGAGACCCACTGCTAAAGGGCATTTTTTAAAATTGGTGATTGGTGGGGATGGGTTCAGACCATTGTGGGTGGTATTTCTGGGCTGCTGTTCTTGGGTTCTATAAAAATGAGGGCTGAGCAAGCCTTGAGGATCAATCCAGGAAGCAGTAACCTACCCCCATGACTTCTGCATCAGCTCCTACCTCCAGGATCCTCCTCTGTTTGAGTTCCTGTCCTGACATCATTTGATGATGACTAGTGATATGGAAGTATAAGTCAAATAAACCCTTCTTTTACTAATTTGCTTCATGGTCATTGTGTTCTTTACAGTAATAGAAACCTCAACTAAGACACAAATCTATCAAAGTAGACTTTCAAATTGCATAGAATTTCTCTGTTTATGAGTGAGACTTAGTCTAGTACAGTAGTCTCTTTCTTTTCTTTGACTTTTTAGTGATGTTTTTTGTACACAGGAAGACAAGTTATTGGAAAATCAGTAATCCCAGTGAGTGAAACAATACACAAGTATCAGAATTGGTGTATCTTCTGCATCTCTGATATTTTTATCACAGAATTTATGGGTATGGTATAATCTCTTTAATGATGTCAGTGCTCTTCATATGGATGAGAGACCAATTTTAAGGGGTTTAGATTTCATCTTAGAGAACCTGACCTAAGTTTGAAACTAACAGGCTGGTACCTAGCTCCAGTTTCCAGGTTACCCCCACCCCCATTCCCACCCCTACCAACAAAACCAAAAAGACCAGTATCTAGCACTGGTCTCTAGGTTATTCCCCTAACAAATCTGTACCCTCAGGTTACAAGCTCACCCTTGCCTAACAACCATCAATCAGGAGGAAAGCAGAAGTTAAGTTTATGGTTTGGCTCACAGCACCAACCAATTATGCTAAAGGCCACAGTAAGCCCCCAATTAGATATATATCAGGCTAGAAACATTGACCCCTCACATGTAATTTTCTATAAAACCTTGTCCCAATAAGTGGTTGGGGCTCTCCACTGGAACTCTCCATTGGGATGGCTGTGAGTTAAGCCCCAAGCTTAAATTTGAGAATAAAAATCCTGTGTGATTGGATTGGATTGGCTCCTGATTGGTTTTTAAGGGGTTAAGAATGTGTCCTGGTACTCCATTGTCCAGGAAGTTCCCCATGACATTTAAGACTACTGATCTGGATGGTCTTGGTGCTGACAATTTCAGTCAAGGTATGTCCATATTTGTGTTTGTAGTACTACAATAAACTTGTTTTCTGTTTGTCCATATGATAAATCTCTCCATTTTAGCATAGCTTCCTGTCTGTATCCATACTAAATCTGTCTGTCTGGTCTGCACAGTGCAGCAGCTAGGTTCTGTCCAACACCTCAGTCTGAGTCAGAGGTTTGTGTCTGTGTAATTCTTCCAGGTCTGAGCTGTGATGTGGTGACTTTGGTTTTGAGCATCTGTACAGCACCATGATTTATACTGTTCTTTGTTCATAAACTCTGAGTAGTGCCACATCTGTAATTCTGTTCTGAAAAGAGGCCTTGAATCTGTATCCATGGCCAGATGTGGTTAAGATAGACATACCAGGGGACTGTTGGCACGTGTGGCCAGGAGATGTTCTGAGCCTTAGTCTGGGGTGGGTGTGAGCTTGGAGAGTCAAGGATACCACACCAATCTGGTTACTTTTGTTTCTCTCTGACAGGGAAGAAGGGATGAGCTTCTTTTCTTGCATATGAGCACCACCTTCTTGTTGGTTCTCATTTCTGCCTGATAGAGAGGAAAGGTTGAACTTGCGTTTTTGTGTGTTATACTTGTGTTTTTAATTATGAAGTGACTTTGACAGGCATGTTGACATGGGACAGGCACCATCAAGCCCACTAGAATAGTGTTGCTGTCTTTTTAAGGATATTAAAACTAAGGGAGGGGGGAGAATTTCTTGGTCATCATTTAGACAGATAAATTGACCATATTCTACAGGTCATAATGGCCTGTTTTCAACATCAACCCCCAGAGGGATCCTTTGACCCGAGATTGGTCCAAGGTATTGAGAAAGTCATTTTCAAATCCAAATTTGTCCACCTGTAACAAGTAAATTATGTGGCAGTAAGGTGAGACCTCCTAGAATACACACCCTCGTGGCTTAAACCTTTTCTTTGCAGACAAGAGGCAAAAGTTCTTGCCTTGGCTATCAAAAGGCCCAGGGATACACCTATACATATCTCAGTGTCATAGGAGATGGTGGAGGACAACAGAATGCAACCTAAATGTACCAGAAAAAAGTGGGTCTCCAAATAATGAAAAAGATCCATCATTCTTCACACATGGGTGCCTGAAGAAGGCAAGACTTAGTCTGTCAGTCTCACATCAGACTAGAGATAACAATTTGAAAATAGCTGAAATTGTTAAGAAATGTAAGGCAGATCTCTGGCTGGAGACCTCTGCCTGGGCAACCAAGGCTCCATAGCCAAATAGTGTTGTGAGAAACCTAGACTCCCAGGAGTGTGGACAAGCCTGTCTGCTCAGAAGGACCCATCTGAAATCCCCAGGACACAGGACTGAGGAGTGGTCATCTGGTATCTTTTGGCAGCAGGGAGCTGATCCTGTGACACAGGGCTCCATAATCAAATAGTGCCAGGACAGAGCTGGTATCCCAGGAGTGACTACATACCTTCAAGCACAGGCAAGACCACCACTTCAGTTCAAATTCACTGGATCAAGAGGGATCCTTGCAGTGCCACCAGGACACAGGAACCAAGGGACAGCTGAGGACTAGTTCCTTCTGTTTTTTGTCTGCACACCAGAGGTGACCCTGTACCACAGCTCTCCAAACCCAAATTCCTCTCAGAGAGAACTGGTTTTCAGGAAGAATTGACACCTAGGTATGCAGGAAATACAAGCCACAGTCAGAGAGAGTAAAACCAGCCACCACCAGAGATAACCAGATGGCAAAAGGCAAGGGCAAGAATATAAGGAATAGAAACCAAGGCTACTTGGCATCATCGGAACCCAGCTCTCCCACCAAAGCAAGTCCTAGATACCCCAAGACACCAAAAAAAGCAAGACTCAGAATTAAAATCATATCTCATGATGATGATAGAAGACTTTAAGGAGGATATAAATAACTCCCTTAAAGAAATACAAGGGAACACAGGTAAACAACTAGAAGCTCTTAAAGAGGAAACACAAAAATCCCTTAAAGAACTACAGGAAAACACAATCAAACAGGCAGAATTACAGTAAAACACAATCAAACAGGCAGAATTACAGAAAACCACAATCAAACAGATGAAGGAAATTAACAAAACCACCGAGGAACTAAAAATAGAAATAGAAACAATAAAGAAATTACAAAGGGAGACAACCCTGGGGTTAGAAAAGTGATCAGGAAACCCTAGGAAAGTGATCAGGAGTCACAGATGCAAGCATCACCAACAGAATACAAGAGATAGAGGAGAGAATCTCAGGTGCGGAAGATACCACAGAAAACATTGACACAAGAGTCAAAGAAAACACAAAATACAAAAAGCTCCTAATCTAAAACATCCAGGATATCACAGACACAATGAGAAGACAGAATCTGAGGATAATAGGTATAGAAGAGAGTGAAGATTCCCAAATTAAAGGACCAGTAAATATCTTCAGCAATATTATAGAATAAAACTTCCCTAACCTAAAGAGATGAACATAAACTTTCAAGAAGCCTACAAAATGAAAAATAGATTGTACCAGAAAAGAAATTCCTCCCGTCACATTATAGTCAAAGCAGCAAATACACAAAACAAGGAAAGAATATTAAAACCAGTAAGGGAAAAGGTCAAGTAACATATAAAGGCAGACCTATGAGAATTACACCAGACTTCTCACCAGAGACTATGAAAGCTAGAAGATCCTGGGCACATCTCATACAGACCCTAAGAGAACACAAATGCCAGCCCAGGCTGCTGTACTCAGCAAAACTCTCAACTACCATAGATGGTGAGACCAAAATATTCTATGACAAAACCAAATTTGCACAGTATGTTTCCACAAACTCAACCCTACAAAGAATAATAGGTATAAAACACCAACACAAGGAGAGAAACTACACCCTAGAAAAAGCAAGAAAATAATCTTGCAACAAACTCAAAAGAAGATAACCACACAAACATAAAAATAACATCGAAAATAACAGGAAGCAACAATCACTATATTTTAATATTTAACATGAATGGACTCAATTCCTCAATTAAAAGACATAGACTGACAGACTGGATCCATAAACAAGACCCAGCATTTTGCTGCATTCAGGAAACGCATCTCCATGTTAAAGACAAACTCTGCCTCAGAGTAACAATGTTACAGACAAATGGTCCAAAGAAACAGACTGGAGTATCCATTCTAATATTGGACAAAAATGAATTTCAACCAAAAGTCATCACAAAACATAAGGAAGGACACTTCAAACTCATCAAAGGAACTACCAAGAAGAACTCTCAATTCTGAACATCTATGCCCCAAATGCAAGAGCACCAATGTTCATAAAAGAAACTTTACTAAAGCTCAAAGCACACATTCCACCTCACACAATATTAGTGGGAGACTTCAACACCCCACTATCATCAATGGGCAGATCTTGGAAACACAAACTAAACAGAGACACAGTGAAACTAACAGATGTTATGAACAAATAGGTTTAAAAGATATCTATAGATCATTTCATCCTAAAACAAAAGAATATACCTTCTTCTCAGCAACTCATGCTACCTTCTCCAAAATTGATCATATAATTGGTCACAAAACAAACTTCCCTTTGGAGTCTCCCCAATTCCTACTCTCCTGCACCACCTATTTTATGTGCCATCACAATCTCTGCCTCAGCCCAGTGGTGTGTAGTGGTACACCATCATCATGGTTATATATTGACCATCATGAACCACTACCATTCATGATTCTGTTTCAGGGCTACTGGCAGTCATAGAGACTATCTCACACCCCATATCAGGGAACAGTTGGCAAGTCATCCAGGACCTAACCTCCAACCTAATTAAAGACATTGTTAGGAATGGTAGTACAAAGGATCCTGGAGTATCTATTGGCTGCTCACAGCACTTTAGGTACCTTTTGTGCCCTATTAGCATGGAAGTTCTGTGCATACAGTGAGGCATGAAGCAGAATGACCCACTGCTGTGTTGTAGTGTCATTGGCTCACTGTACACAATAAGGTCAACTGAGTATTCTGTCTGTGTACATGGTACCACATACATAGATGTTAGTACTCCCAAGACATACATACAAACTTGTATTCTCACACATTCACTTGTCCACATTCTCACACATACTCATCTTTGAAGAAACATACACACACGTAGATACCCAATCTCACAGGCATGCACATACTTAAAAAAAAAAAAGAGTTTAAGAAAAAAAGGCAGGGGGCTGGAGAGATGGCTCAGCAGCTAAGAGCACTGACTGCTCTTCCAAACATCCTGAGTTCAATTCCCAGCAACAACATGGTGGTTCATAACCACATATAATTGGATCTGATGCCCTCTTCTGGGTGTCTGAAGACAGCTCCAGTGTACTCATATAAATACAATAAATAAATCTTTTTTAAAAAGAAAAAGAAGAAGAAAAATCAGAGAAGAAAACTTCATGTCCAGTGACCTGTCATTTCCCTCTAGAGACAGACATTTGACCTGTCAGAGCTTTCTACAATTAGCCAACTTTTAAAATACTTCGATGATCTTGAAAGCTTGAGACAGGCCTGGACTAGAGCACACAGGCTATTCATTTAGCTGTTATTTTCCATGTTAGTCTTTCATTGTTCCCACTGGGTATCCAAATATTCACATGAAACATTAACAACAGAGGGAAAATCATTAATATGCTACTTTATTTTATCTGGACAACATGATTATTTCTAAAGTACTAAAAAAAGAACTTATTTATTAGAGATATATGAAAATGAATAAACAAGAAACCAAATCAGAACTAGGAGAATATTGCGAGGTAGAGTATCCTGTGTCCGGGCTTGCATGGCCTGTTTTAGGTCCTGAAGAGAGCTGCTTTTCAGTTGGTTCTCGGAGGGAAGCATTAAAAACTCTGGACCTTGCTCTTTGAGCAGCAGAGACACCGATCCAGAATCCATTCTCCTCTCTCAATCAGATTCAAAGACATGCTAACTCCTTTCCAGAGGATCTGAAGGAGCTTCAGCATTTATGGAATGATGTGTGCACAGGTGGTGCCCTTCTTAGGGGCCTCAGCCCCGCTTCTGGCTCTTTTGTACACACACCTAAAAAGATGAAGAGTCCAAGTAAAACAGTGTATTTCAGGATCATTTCACTAGAATGTTATAGGAAAAGTCATGGCTATCAACGCATGCAAACTCTATCACTACGCAATGCAAGGAGAATCACTTCTGAACGTTAATCAATGACTTTTTTTCTTCCATCTTCTTCATACTACCTCCATGTTTGACCCTGTGTATGTGTGGTCATGCTTATGTGTGTGATTGTGTGTGTGTGTGTCTATGTCTGGGTCCAGGTGCATGAGTTCACGTGTGCTTAAAAGCCATTGTGAGTATTTGTGTAAGTAGGAGGTCAGTGGGAAGTGTCTTCCTGTCGCTTTTTGCCATATGTTTTGACACACTCTCCCCTGGAACGAGGAACTCACCAATTAGATTAGACAGTCTGCACAGAGAGCATGAAGGATCTGCTTCCATCTCAATGAAATTCATATTATAGTCACACTGAACAACCATTCCAGGGTTTTACACAGTTACTGGGGATCTAAATTCAGTTGATCATTTGGATTGGATCCTAGCATTTTGGATAGGGGTCCATCCTTTTCCATAGACAGGGTACGAGTGTGGGATTGGGGATAGATTTCATGGATAGATTCTCATTTCATTATATTTTCCATGAACCTATTCTAGTCCATATAGCAAGTGATTCATTGCTTCTAAGTTATAAATGCCCGGTTCCAGCTCTGTACAATAAATAGGAATAAGTGGAGTCAGGGTGTAATTTTTTTTTTCTGTAGACTCAAGAGAACGTACAACCTAAGGAAAAAATAAAGTGTGTGTGTGTGTGTGTGTGTGTGTGTGTGTGTGTGTGTGTGTTAGCTTTGATTTCCATTGCTGTGAACAGAAATCATGACTGAGGCACCTCTTACAAAGAAAAATATTTAATTTTGCCTGGCTTACAATTTTACACATTGTTTAGATAATGTATAGTTCAATACATTACCACCATGGTAGGAAGTACGACTGTGTGCAGGCAGACTACCTGTGTGCAGGCAGACTACTGTAGAGGGGCCTACAGTTCTATATCTTGATGTACATGCAGCAGAGAGACTGTGTCTGACACTACCTTGAGCCTGCCTCCACAGTGACCTTCTCCCTCCAACAAAGCCACACCTACTCCAAAAAGGTCACACTTTTTAACAGCACCATTCCCTATGGGCCTATGGGGGCCAATTGCATTCAAATTACCACAATATATATGTGTGCAAATGTATATCCTACATATACATACACACATGCACACACACTCATATATGTATTTTGGACGTGTGCTAGCATCTAAATAAAGGTTCTGCAGGTGGAAGGAGGCAAGGAAGTATCCTGAGCAAACAGCCCATAGCTGTATACTTAGCCTTACTGAGCTAAGTGCTGTATCATATTTGGAAGGCACACCTATTATGTCTTAGGGGCTGCAGTGGGTATATTTCAGGAACTGAATTTGGTCTTATTGGCTAAGGTTATCAAGCTTTTGTTTTGAGAAGGAATGGGCAAGTTACTTATGTAACTCAGTTTCTCTGCTTCTTGGTACTTATCCTAATTCATTCCAACATAGTATGCCACAGACTCAAGAAACAGGCTGTGAGAAGTTTTCATTTACCACTTAAACTCTTTCTTACTGTCAAGCAATTCAGAGAAAGATCACAACCTAATGATTGTGATTCTCTACAGTAGAGTCAGGGCCTGGCAGTCCTGAACACTGAATGTCTCATGTGTTTGAAAGAGTTGCCCACGGGCTAAGGTATGACAAGATTGACTGGCTCGAAGAGTGGTCAGAGCTCCATTTTCACATATGGACTGTCCACTGGTGGTTTTGTGTGTTCTGACAGAGGAATTCTGAAGTGTACTTATTATGTGTTCATTTTCTGAGATGAATTAGCGCTATGTAACACATGCTGACCTTCTGGGGCAGCTGTGAGTTGTCCAAATTGGAAACGGTTATCTGTCTGTGTCATTCACATTATTGCCACAAAAATAAATGTCCTTTGGACAAGAAAAGGGAGCTCCTCTCACCGCATGTTGTAAGGATCCTGGAGTGTCAAACTGGAGCATTATCAAGGATGTTACCAGGAACATCTACAAGGGATGAGAGACATGAGTGAACTCTCTGTTTTATGAAAAGGCAAGGCAGAGGTCAAACAACAGTGTTTTCAACAGTCAGCACCCACTGAGATGCTATTCCTAGGTCAAGCCAGAAACCTGTTACCTAGATGTCACTCAATCAGTAAACTAGCGGTTTCCAGGAGGCAATGGGGATAATATTAGCCGAAGTACCCAACAAAAGGGAGATAGAACTTGCAGAGACCATCTGCATAGGCATGGCCCCCAGTTGAGGGATGGGGCTACCCACCCATCTCAAAACTTTTAACCCATAATTCGTCATATCTAAAGGAAATGCAGAGACAAAAGATGGAGCAGTGACTAAAGGAAAGGACATCCAGAGACCATTCCACCTAAGGATCCATCCCACCTGCAGACACCAAACCCCAGCACTATTGCTGACATGAAGAAGTGCTGGCTGACACGAGCCTGGTATAGCTGTCCTCTGAGAGTCTCTGCCAGCACCTGGATCAATACAAAGGCAGATACTGACAGCCAACCATCAGAAAGAGTCTAGGGATCCCATAGGAAGAGTTATGGGAAGGACTAAAGGAGCTGAAGGGGATTGCAACCGCATAGTTAGAAGAACGATATCAACTAACCTGAGCACCCAGAGTTCCCAAGAAATAAATCACCAACCAAAGAGTACACATGGGGGAAGCCATGGCTCCAGCTACAAATGTAACAGAGAATTGCTTTATCTGGCATAAATGGATGTGGAAGGCCCTTGGTCCTATGGAGGCTAGATACCCAGGTGTTAAGGGGGCACTAGAGTGGTAAGGCAAGAATGGGGGAGGTGAGTACCGTCATTGAGGCAAAGAGGATGTGGTATGGGATGAGGGGTTTGTGGAGGGGAAATTGAGAAGGGGGCCAACATTTGAAATGTAAATAAAATAACTGATAAAAAAAGAAAAGAAAATTGGGTACATTTACACAATTGAGTATTACTCAGCAGATTAAAAAAAAAGAATGAAGACAATACCCAGAGGAAGCTCAACTCCCAGGTGCTCAAAAATCTCCCAGGATCATAGGATCAGAGGTGAGAAGGACTCAACATCTATCCCAACGCTAGGAGTAACTGGGACCAGCAGGATCCAGGGATTCAGGAACCTTACCTGACCAGTGGCACAGGTTCATTCTGGTCTCAGACAGTACCTTGAACAGACCTTGTGCATGAACTCCTGAGCTAGTCCCACATAACCCGGAGGAAATTAAACTCCCAGGTGCTCTAACACACCCAGGATCACAGGATCTCAGAAGCTTGGACACATCAGGATCTCAGGATCCCAGGATCCCAGAGACAGCCAGTCTCTGAGGACTTCTGACAGAACCAGGATCACAGGAAAGATAGACTCCAGTCAGATATAGGGAGGGTAGGTAGCATTAGAAATAACCAGATGGCAGGAGGCAAGCATAAGAAATAAGCAACAGAAACCAAGGTTACCTGGCATCATCACAACCCAATTCTCCCACCATACCAGTTCCTGGATACACCATCACACCAGGGAAGCAAGATTCTGATCTTAAAGTCACTTCTCATGATGATGATAGAGGACTTTAAAAATGTTATAAATAACTCCCTTAAAGAAATACAGGAGAAGCTGGGCAGTGGTGGCACTCACCTTTAATTTCAGCACTTGGGAGGCAGAGGCAGGCAGATTTCTGAGTTCGAGGTCAGCCTGGTCTACAGAGTGAGTTTCAGGACAGCCAGGGCTACACAGAAAAACCTTGTCTCGGAAAAAAAAAGAAATACACAAGAACACAGGTAAACATCTAGAAGCCCTTAAAGATGAAACACAAAAATCCCTTAAAAAATACAGGAAAACACAACCTAACAGGTGAAGGAATTAAACAAAACCATCCAGGATCTAAAAAGGGAAAAAGAAGCAATAAAGAAATCACAAAGGCAGACAGCCCAGGAGGACTTAGAAAACCTAGGAACAGATCAGGAATCAGAGATGCAAGCATCACCAACAGAATACAGGAGATCGAAGAGAGAATCTCAGGTGCAGATGATACCATAGAAAACACAGACACAAAAGTCAAAGAAGCCGGGCAATGGTGGCGCACACCTTTAATTCCAGCAATGAGGCAGAGGCAGGCGTATTTCTGAGTTCGAGGCCAACCTGGTCTACAGAGTGAGTTCCAGGACAGCCAGGGCTACACAGAGAAACCCTGTCTCAAAAAATCCAAAAAAAAAAAAAAAAAAAAAAAAGTCAAAAGAAAATGCAAACTAATCTCCTGATCACACAGGTTGACAAAGTGAGGACAGAGAAACAAAAATAGTCTGTCTTGACATAAACCCGAGAGAAAAGTCACCTTAGGCCTTTCTCCTTCTGTACTTATGTGAAATTAAGAAAACTTTGTCTTACCAATGTGTGGAATACACCTTTTATCCCAGCACTCAAGAGGCATAGGCAAGCAGATTTCTAAATTAGAGGCCAGACCTATCTACAAAGAGAGTTCTAGAAGAGCCAATGCTACACAAATAAACAATTTTGAAGAAAAGAAAAAATTAGTGTTCAACAGAAACAAAATACGAAGAGTTCTATAGCAGATCATAGCTCTCAATAAAATAGTAGAGTAGAGTAAGTCTTATAAACTATAAAACAGCACTTAATAATTTATGTTTGCCTGGTATGATGGTGTATACCTTTAATCCAGCACTCACGAACCAGAAAAAGATAGATACTGTCTCAGTATTTTGTTGTTTTTAAACTTCCTGTGTAATCATTCTGAGGTACCTACATG
>JADRCH010000644.1:0-15156 GCA_019843965.1 Rhynchomys soricoides | reverse complement strand
TGACTAATATCCTGACTGTAATGGTGTATTAGAATTTTCTACCTCTTATTTTTCAATGTTAAGTAATCTGTGTTGGAGTTTTAAGCATATGAACTTTTCAGCATATAAACTTGAATAGCTGACATTACCACCATGACCATCAAGTTAACCACAGACCAAAAATTGACCATCAAAGTTGCTTTCCTGTATGTTTCGATCAGGAGTTTCAAATGTTCTGAGCAGAGTTTATATATGGCCACTTTTGCTTAGTCTGGACTTGATGGTGTTGATGGATTCTAGGATATCTTCTAGTTTCATCTTCAGGACATCTGTGTTAGTAAATACACTTTTTCCAGTCTTTTTGTCCTTGGACCACTTCTCCTACATTATCCAGGATATATTCAAAGAAAATTGCCTTCTCAGAAATGAGAATATGTTATCAAAGGAGAACATGTAATCACCATCTTCAGGGTCTATTGTATGAACACCATCTGATTTTCTTTGTTTAAAAAACTAAGGTTCTACCCTCTGGAGAAGAAAGGTGGAAATCAATATCTAATTCTCCTCCATCTAAAACTTGGTACTCGATCTCCAACGAAGCCTTCAGGGCCAAGGGCTGGTAGAAGCACTCCTTCAGGCAATCCAGCAGCTTGAAGGTGAAGTCACTGTGCAAAGAGGGTGTGAAGCCGGCCACCCTGCACAGCAATGCTGCCAGCAGAGCAGATAGGAGCCACATCCTACCACCCATCCTTGTTGAGATCTCTGACTGGCCATATATAGGGAGGTGTGGGATGCTGGAGCCTCTGCTTTGAAATCCTGATCCGGGGGAACTTCAGGTAGCTGCAGGGCTCACTCTCTCATGGAAGGTGGAAGCACAGTCTTCCACTGGGCAGAGCGAGGTAGGGCCAGCTGCCTCTTTTTGCTCTCTTCTGGGTTTCGCATCCTTCCTTCACCGGAAAGATACTTTTTAAATTTGGTTTTATCATGGAATATCTTGTTTTCTCCATGTATGGTCGTTGAAAGCTTTGCTGGCTATAGCAGTCTGGGCTGGCATCTGTGTTCTCTTAGGGTCTATATACCATCTGTTTAGGATCTTCTAGCTTTCATAGTCTCTGTTGAGAAATCTGATGTAATTCTGACAGGTCTTCCTTTATGTTACTTGGTCTTTTTCCCTTATAGCTTTTAATATTCTTTCTTCTGTGTATTAACTGTTTTGGTTATTATGTGATACGAGGATTTTCTTCTTTACTTGATATTCTGGAGGCTTGTAGATTATGGTACATCTCTTTAGGTTACAGAGAGTTTCTTCTATGATTTTGCTAAAGATATTTTCTGGCTCTTTGATCTGTTAATCTTCACTCTATTCTATTTCTGTTATTCTCAGGTTTGATCATTTCATTGAGTCCCAAATTTCCTGGATGTTTCGGGTTAAGAGCTTTTTAGGTTTTGTATTTTCTTTGGCCATTGTCACAGCATCTTCTATGGTATTTTCTATGCCTAGGATTCTCTCTTCTATGTATTGAATTCTGTTGGTGAGCACAAAACATCCTGAGTTTTGCAGGCAGATGGATGGAACTAAAAAATATCATCCTGAGTGAGGTAACTCAGACCCAAAAGACATGTATGGTATGTACTCACTAATAAATGGATATGAGCCAAAAAACTACAGAATATCCAATATGCAGTCCATAGAACTGAAAAAGGTCAACAAGCTGAAGGGCCCAAGTAAGGATGTCTCAATTCCACTTGGGAGGAAGAAGAAAGCAATCAGAACAGGGGAAGGTGGGAGGGACCTGAGAGGAAAAGAGGACTGGGGAGGGGGGAGAAGGGAACACGATCTAGTATTGGGTGGGGGAAAAGGACTGAAGCCTTGAGGGGCAGCAGAAAGGATGGAAATAGGCAAGCTCTGTGAGGTAGGAGGTAGCGGGACCCTCCAGAATGTACCAGAGCCCTGGAAGGTAAGAGACTCTCAGGTCTTAAATGGACATTAGATGAAATGCCCTACAGTGGGGAGAGGGAACTTACAGATTCCACCTCCAGCAGAAAGACAGGGTGTCAAATAAGGGATGGTGTTGTCATCCCATAGTCAAAACTCTGACCAAAATAAATAAATAAATAAATAAAAGGCCAGGCAGTGGTGGTGCACACCATTAATCCCAGCACTTGGGAGGCAGAGACAGGCGGATTTCTGAGTTTGAGGCCAACCTAGTCTACAGAGTGAGTTCCAGGACAGCCTGGTCTACAGAGTGAGTTCTAGGACAGCCAGGGCTATACAGAGAAACCCTGTCTTGAAAAACCAAAACAAAAACCAAAAAACCTCTGACCCATAATTGTTCCTGTCTGAAAGAACTGCAGTGACAAAAATGGAGAGAAGCCTGAGGAAAAGGAGGCCCAATGACAGGCCCAAAGCAAGGGCAGGCACCAAGGCCTGACACTATTACTGAAGTTATGGAGCACTCACCAAAATGGACCTATCATGACTGCCCTCCAAAAGACCCAACAAGCAGCTGAGTCAGATACAGATATTTGCACCTAACCAATGGACCCCCGCAGTTGCTGACCCCTGCGTTTGAATTATGGAAAATCTGGAAGAAGCTGAGGAGGAGGACTATCCTGTGGGAGGACCAGTGGTCTCATTTAACCTGGACCCCTGAGATTTCTCAGACCCTGAGCCACAAACCAGGCAGCATACACCAGTTGATATGAGGCCTCCAACGTATATACTACAGAGGACTGCCACTCTGTCAGAGAAGATGCACCTAACTCTCAAGAGACTGGAGGCCTCAGGGAGTTTAGAGGTAGGGTGGGGAGGGGGTATGGAGGGGTTGGGACATCCTCAAGGAGACAGGGGGTTGGGTAGTCAGAAGGTGGACAGGGAGGGGCATTAAATCTGGAGTGTAATAAAAAGATTAAATAAAAATTTTAAAAGTATGGAAGACAAAAGAAAACTAAGCAAATGAAAACAAACAAACAAACAAAAACAAACAAAACTTTCAACCACCATCTGTAGCTCCCAACCTTTTCTTGTTTTCTATTTTCAGGGTTCCTTCCATTTGTGATTTTTTTTATTGTTTCTATTTACATTTTTAGGTCTTCAATCATTTCGTTCAATTACTTCACCAGCTTGATTGTATTTTCCTGTATGTCTTTAAGGGATTTATTTGTTTTCTCTTTAAGGGCTGCTACCTGTTTGCTTGTGTTTTCCTGTATTTCTTTAATGGAGTTATTTATGTCCTCCTTAAAGGCCTCTATCACCTTCATGAGATGGGATGTTAGGTCAGAATCTTGCTTTTCAGGTGTGTTAGGGTATCCAGAGATTACTTTGGTGGGAGAACTGGGTTTCGATGGTGCTCGATTGTATCTTCTTCTGTTGCTTATGTTCTTGTGTTTTCCTCTGGCCATCTGGTTCTTTCTGGTTTTAACTGGCCTGAGTATCTCTGACTAGAGCTATGTGGAGCTCTGTGACCTGGGTTAGAGCATGTCTCCTTGGTGGCAGACAGTGCTTGTCTCTGGTTAGGGAGGGGCTCCTCTGTCTCTGGTTAGAGCATGCCTACTATGTTCCTGGTTAGGGCAAACCTCCTGTGTTCCTGGTTAGGGTGAATCTCCTGAGAGAGGCAGGCTTTGGCTCCTAGGGGCAGAATCTTCCCCAGTTGTAGATGGAGGTGCAGACTGGGAAGGCTGGGTCCCTGGTTACCACAGACCTCCTTGAGGACAATCATTTTAAAGGAAGATCAAAATTGCTCTTGGCTGCATGCCTTGGGGACAGCATGATTCCAGGGCCAGACATCTTCAAGTCAGGAAACAAGAGTTCTTTCTACACAACACTAGTATAAGTTAACAAATTGCTAGAGTATGCCAGTTGCATGTGTGGGACTTGATATGCCTCAGAATGTAAATAGAGAATTTATAATTGACATTTTTATGTATATACTGTGTTTTGAGAATTTAGCACCTGTTATCTTTTATCTTCCTTTCCAGTCTCCTGGTGAAGCATTCTAATTATCCTTTTCTACTTTGCTGGCTTTTTTGTTGTTTCTCCTGTGTTTAATTATGAATGCTTAATGAGTACTCATTATTTCTGGACTATGGTTATAGCACACAAGAAAATAACCCCCTCCTTTCCTAGCACCCAGTGTTGCTCAGATCTTCTAGGAAGGGTAAGAGCACACATGCACCCCTTCCCCTTGCTTGATGAAATGGTGATGAGCCAAACATTGTGCAAGTAACAGCAGTGTCAGTTTGCTCATAGGGGTAACAGCTATGTTATGTCCAGAAGACACTATTTCACAGCACTCCCCCAAATAAATGTATGTTCTGTTTTTTCTGTCTCTTGTTCCATGCTTATCTCTGATTTGTTCAGGTGGGGTGGAGGAATAGGAATTTCTTTTAAGGATGATCATGCCAAAGTCACATATTTTCTGTACTTTGACCAATTCTGTATTCTGCCTTAACCAGTATCTACTGGAAAAAAGGCTTCTAGGATGAACGTTAAGAATAGCACCATTCTATAGGTTTAAATAAAAGGATTTAGAAAGCAGTTTGATGCCATTCAGCAAACAAGATAAAACAAATAAAACAAAAACAAACCAGCCAAACAAACAGTGGTAGGTTCTTCCTTAGGGTTTATAACCACCCTATGCATGGTCTCTTGAACAGTTTTGCAGTTCCAGGCATTATAATGAGTATCATTCTGTGTATTTCTGATAATGACAGGAAAAATATCATAAAAGTTCACCTGATGGAGAACTGATAACAGTCTCTACACTTTCTCTTCTTTGTGTGCTAATAAAACATTGACTAAAATATACCCAGTAAAAACATGAACTCATGGTGATTATTGTCCCATAGGCTCTCATTGCATTCAGCACTAACCTGAAACTACACTGAGAGACTTCGCAAACCAGGCAGTCTCAGTGATATATTAGCCTCTATGCAAAGGCTGTTTTATCTTCTTCCATAAGAATGAGCTTTCACAAGACCATATGCATTTCAGAACTTCTGCCCTTTATAATCACAGGACCCCATACATATGAAAAGGACTGCTCTCTGAGCTTTGGGTGGCCAAAATCTCTTCTCTAAGGCCTGCTCTCCAGCTGCTTCTGAGGAAGGCATTCCCATTCCACCATTTTTGTAGCATCCTCCACCAACTGAGTCATTTCTATCTTCTTAATACCACCTTGCTATTTTTTTTTTTGTCTAACTGAGAGTATTAAGTACACTTTCATGTGGAGAAAAGGTTTTTGCTCCTTGAAGATAGGAAGTAATGTTAAAAAGAGGATACTATGTTGATAACTTCATATAAATGTTAGCATATATGCATGTCAGTGGAACTCTATGCAATGGAAGCCTGAAGTGTGTGTGTGTGTGTGTGTGTGTGTGTGTGTGTGTGTAGTTTGGCAGAGAAGTCAATATTAAAAGCATAATATGTGTCAAGTTAAAAACAGTAATGGTATTGGGGTAATATCTAAGGACCAGGGGTAGAAATGCCAGCCAAACCAGTTCTTATCATAGGTCTCACCATCGCCAGCCATCCTGCCTATAAAACTTAATGAGATTTGAAGTGATTATAACTTACATAGATACATACACTGTGTTATTCTATATACTTTTGATTGTGTTTGTAAATTAAAACGTATTCTGGCAGAGTTTAGAACTAATATTATTTCCACTGGTTGTATCTAGGAGAAGTTATAAATTGTAGGCTTCTGCAGGGGGAGACTAGAAATTAGTAGAGAGTTTTGGAGGAAACTCATTGAACCCAGAACTTCCCTGGCCATGTCTAAATGCAGAGGTTCATCTGGGTCTGGATACCTACCAGGAATTTTGACTGTTCCAGTGGCAGTTGATCTAAGACAGAGTTCACTCTCACCACTCTCTGAATTTGGACTGAAGATATGACAAGTTAATACTGTGAATACTACTGTAGTCTCCTCCTATGATTTAGCCTGCAGTACACACACCCTTTAGAGTTCATCCTGACAGCCAGTATCTGAAGCAGTAGCTATTCTCCCTTAACATAGCTTGGTAATCAAACAATCTCTTCTCTGTCCAAAATCAATGAGTCTTTCCATATTCAACTAGACTTGAGAGGACAGGAGATCATTCAGGGTTTAACATGTCCTAATCTTTTATGGGACATATTACCTTGAGTCAAGATCAAATAATTATTTTTCAGTATTTTTTCATATCTTGACTGCATGATTTTAAAATTGACTTGACATGAAATATTTTCATTTTTTTAAGTCTGTGTCCATTTGCAAAACTACATATTTGTAAACAATTTAAAAATATTCATTTCATGTTAAATATTAATATTCTTTAAATAGATAATCTTAAAATTCCAATAATGACCTTATTTTTCTTTGGTGAATTTCTGACATTACCTATGAATAAATATAACCTATGTATAAAATTTACTAGTGTCTGAGTTCTTTTGTAAAATAATATAAGAACTTAGAGGAATCAGGACGAGTTATTTCACATAAAAGTACATGAGTTAGGCAGCAATATACACTTCAAGTTGAAACTGAATAAGCAAAGAGTGAAAGTGAAGCACATTCACCTGCCTAAATCCCACAGTCTCCATGTATTTGGGATATTGACAGAATCCACAGGCAGGAGCAGAGCCTCAGAGGGCACTTACCTATTCACCCTGCTCCTTATCTGCTGTCATTGCTGGAAAATTAACTGCATTTACATATACTCATAATACATAGTGTTGGGTTTCTGCAAAACTCAATTGCATCAATGTCTTTGAGTTTGAATTGAAGCCTGTCATGATAGAATCTAGACACTTCTTGTTTCAGAGTTCTTAATTGGTCCTTGAACTTCTATGTTGACTTTCCTCCTAGTGATTACTTTTTGTCTTTGATGGTATTTGTTGACCTTTGATTTAACCTGGATACACTCACAACCCTGTGTCCAGGCAATTTACTTCCTTATTTGATGACTACTTTGCATAGATTCCTATAGACCAGCCTAGCTGTCCATGTTTTATAAACCAGGCCTTTGCAGTGAGATCTGACTTGAATTAGAAAGTCGGGAGCCTCAAGATGGAGTTACAGACCCAGATATTCATATTCCTGCTGCTCTGGGTGTCTGGTGAGAAATTAAATAGTTTTAGAATATCTTAAAAATAGTCTTTTTGTAATGAAATAGCTATTTTCTATAGCACGTCAATAATAAGCAGATAATGCCTATAGAAAGGACATTTTAGATTCTATCATATGTATCGTGAGGTATGACCTTTCTCTGCTGTGCTCTCTCTTCAGGTCCACACAGCCACCTGCAAATATGGAGGCCTGTAGCCATCAGGGACCACCAAATGAGAATCCTTACCCAATACCCTGCCTGTTGGCCTTTCCAGGAAAACCCACCCATGAATTTCCTCATCCTCTCTGCACATGTCCTTGGCCAGAGCTCTGCTTCCATCCCTGGAGTTCTGCTGCCACCCAGGACATTCAGGTGAGATCCCTTGGCCCCAATCACCTGCCCTCTTCTCCAGCAAGCCCAACAACCAACTGTGAGGTCTTCTCTGTCCTCTTTGTTTCATCTTCTGGTCTACACCTCTACCAGCAATTCAAGAGGCCTGGAACCATCAGGGACAACCAGCTTTGCTTCCATCTCTGGATTCCTGCTGCAAACAGGACATCCAGAAGCCTGAAGTCATCAGTGACTACCAGCTCTGCCTGATCCCTGGAAGCCTGATGCCATTCAGGACAATCAGCTTTATTTGCAATTCCAGTGGCCTGCTGCCATAAGGAGACTTTACTAGCTTTACCTGTATCCTGGAATGCCTGAGGGATTAACAGGTCTGCCAACACCACAGATTGGGAGCTTTATTTTTTTAAATGGGTTATTTTATTTATTTATATTTCATATGTTATCCCCTTTCCAGGATTCCCCTCTGGACACCCTCTATCCCATCCCCCTCCCCCTGTTTCTATAAGGTTGCTCAAAGCCTTCATAGGGCCAAGATCCTCTCCTTCCATTGATACCCAACAATGCCAACCTCTGCTACATATGCAACTGGGGCCATGGTTCACTCCATGTGTATTCTTTGTTTGGTGGTTTAGTTCCTGGGAGCTCTGGGGAGTCTGGTTGTTTGATATTGTTGTTCTTCCTATGGGATTGCAATTCACTCTAGCTGGTTGGGAGCTTTCTTAATTCACAAACTGTCTCTCTGTTATGTTGGTATGTTAGTGGTTTATAAATGAGGTCTGAAGACGTTTATCACAAATCATCTAATGTTTCATACCTGGAAAGTTGCTGTATAAAATTATATATTCAGTGCAAAATAGAAGAAAAATGCATATTGATTAAATGCATATTTAATTTCAATAATATTCTGGCTTAATGTTAGCACATTAATGTCAGATGAATAATTCACTTTGTGTCTCAAATGGCATGACCTGTCTTGTGGTCAGGTGATTAATGATATACATCTGGAAATCTTGTCTCCATGAATAGATTAGACTGGCCTAGAACTTATGGACCCAAGGCTGGCTGTAATTTTGTGCATCTCCTGCTTCTGTCTCTTCAGTTTTGGAATAGAGTTATGAACCTTGTTTTTTGTCCTAATATTTTGGTTACTTTTATGATTCTTGTACTTTATTAATAATACTAGATTTATAATTCATATCATATATACTCTCATAGTTCACTAACTGGATTCAGGTGGTTATTTCATGTCTGTTATTGCTATTGATCTTCATTCACACTCAAACATTTTTTTTCTTTGGATGTGAACAATCTCTGATGTTGTAGTCTCTTGATCTCTGTAAAACCATTACTTGATTTAGGGTTGCTGTGCCCCTTTCTGAAGAATTTTGGAAGAGTGAGCAAGACCATATTTAGCCTGTTTTAATCCTGTTAATTTCTAGACTTCTGTAGTATATGCCATTGTAGAATAAACCCTTTGGTATTTCTGGTGTCCAGGCATGATGAGGTGAAGAAACCTGGTTTATTCTCTGCCATTTTCCCAAAGTTAGACCCCTCTTTAAGTTCCCCAAAGTTGTGGAGAAACATGATTGTTAGTTTCCGTTGGGTTTGCCTTTACTTTGAGATGAAATCTTCTCTGATCCTAGGCTTAAGTTAATGTCCACCAGGATTTCCACAGAGCTATTCTGGGCTTCACTTTGCATCTCTTTCCCATGTTTATCTTGGAATTTGGGGCCCTATTTTCTGACACACTGTTCATGTTCTCATTATAAGAGAGGATTTGGAGATGGGAGACAATGAACAAATTTAGCTTCAGTATTTTTTTGACTTTCCTCTTTCCCTTCCTATCCATTAGTATCTTTTATAGGAGATTTTTCTTACTCTGTTTCTTTCTTGTATTCCTGTGATTTTCTCAGCATATCTTATCTAGATTTGTTGATCTGAGATAGGTCTCCTAAAACTTTTACAAAAGTCACCTGATCTAACTATATCTTGTATTTTAACCCAAGCCTATTAGATCCTGTAGTACATTTCTGTTGGCTATGAGAAAGCCAATAACTTTCAGTGTTTTCTCATGTTCTCTTTGATGGCATTTTTGCCTCTTGAGTGACACCAGGAACTCACAAACACACTGTGAGGCATTTGCTTTTGTATTTTATGTCTGCTTTGCATGGGATCCTTCAACACAGCCTAGCTGCTCAGAATTTATAAGCCAGGCCTCTGCATTGTGACTGGACTGCATCAGACATGCTGGTGGAGCAAGATGCAATCACAGACCCAGGTTCTCATGTTCTTGCTGCTCTGGGTATCTGGTAAGAAATTTAAAGTATTAAAATATTTTCAAAGTTTCATTTTTGTAATAAGTTTCCAATATGTGCCAGTATGTAATATTTCTTACATTCTGACATTATAAGGTC
This sequence comes from Rhynchomys soricoides, assembly GCA_019843965.1. NCBI lineage: Eukaryota > Metazoa > Chordata > Mammalia > Rodentia > Muridae > Rhynchomys > Rhynchomys soricoides. The sequence goes on along the minus strand of JADRCH010000644.1, from coordinate 5,320 downwards.
ATTCAAATGACAAATTTCAACTGTTATTATAATCTATGTTTGAGTATGTATGCATTTTCACTGTCTACTCATTATTGCAGGTTCCTGTGGGGACATTGTGATGATCCAGTCTCCATCCTTCCTGGCTGTGTCAGTAGGAGAGAAGGTCACTGTGAGCTGCAAGTCCAGTCAGAGTCTTTTATGGAATGGAGACCAAAGGAACTACTTGGCCTGGTACCAGCAGAAGCCAGGGCAGTCTCCTAAACTGCTGATATACTGGGCATCTACCGGGGAATCTAGGGTCCTTGATCGCTTCACAGGCAGTGGATCTAGGACAGATTTCACTCCCACCATCATCAGTGTGCAAGCTGAAGACCTGGAAGTTCATTACTGTCACAGCATTATGATCCTCCTCCCACAGTGCTTCAGCCTCCTACACAAACCTCCTAGAGAGTTTGAATGGGTGTGTACAACACACACATCCATTGGCATGCACACCTCCCCCTTCTGCCTAAGACTTGGTGTGTCTAAAATACTGAAGAAAAGTTTACAGTGCCCAGTAAAAAATAATGTATTCAATGCCTCTTCTGTCTTTGGTATAAAAATACTATACACCAAAATGCAGGAAAAAACCCAACAGTATTATTTTTCCATTCCTTCTGTAATAATTTACCACAAACTATGTAGATTGAACATAAGTAATTTATCTTTTCATAGTTCTGTAAATCTGGTATTCAATGTAAGACCCTATGTGGTGATGTGGTGATGTCAGTAAAGTATCTTGGTTTGGAAAGTATGAAAAACATTTTTTTGCATTGTTTAGTTCCTAGAGGCTTTTCTTACTCCCTTAATGGTATCCATCATTTTTCTGACTTTTCTTTTCGTTTTCTGACGCTTTTGTTTTTTTTATTAATATTTCCATTTGTTTACATCTCAAATGATATCCCACTTTCCAATTATCCCCTCCACCAACACCCCCCATTGCATGATATCCCACTTCCCAGTTACCCCTCCTCCAACAGTCCATGCCACATCTGCCTCCCCATTCCCCTTTGCTTTTATGCGAATGCTCCCCCACCCACCCATACTCTCCTTTATCTACTTGCCTATATCTGTACCAATACTCTGCGGTTGTTATCATTTTTGCTTTATAGTATAGCTTAAGGCTAGGTATGGTGATTCCCCCAGAAGTTCTTTATTGTTGAGAAAAGTTTTTGATATCCTAGGTTTTTTTGTTATTCCAAATGAATTTGACAATTGCTCTTTCTAAATCTATGAGGAATTGAGTTGGAATTTTGATGGGGATTGCACTTAATCTGTAGATTGCTTTTGGTAGGATTGCCATTTTTTACTATATTAATCTTGCTAATCCATGAGAATGGGAGATCTTTCCACCTTCTGAGGTCTTTCGATTTCTTTCTTTAGGGACTTGAAGTTCTTGTCATACAGATCTTTCACTTAGTTTGTTAGAGTCACAGCAAGGTATTTTATATTACTTGTGACTATTGCGAAGGGTCCTGTTTCCCTAATATTTTCTCAGCTCTTTTATCTTTTGAGTGGAAGGCCACTGATTGGTTTGAGTTAATTTTATATCCAGCCAATTTGCTGAAGCTGTTTATCAGCTGTAGACGCCCTTTTGTAGAGTTTTGGGGGTCACTTATGTATGCTGTCATATCAACTGCAAATAGTGATATCTTGACTTCCTCCCTCACAATTTGTATTCCTTTGATCTCCTTTTGTTTTCTAATTGGTCTGACTAGAATTTCAAGTACTATATTGAATTGGTAGGGAGAGAGTGAAAGCCTTGTCTTGTCCCTGATTTTAGTGGGATTGCTTTGAGTTTTTCTCCACTTATTTTGATGTTGACTATTGGTATGCTGTATATTGCTTTTATTATGTTTGTGTATGTTCCTTGAATCTTGATCTCTTCAATCCTTTTAACATGAATGGATGTTGTGTTATTCAAAGGCTTTTTCAACATGTACTGAGATGATCATTTGTTTTTTTTCTTTGATTTTGTTTATATAGTGGATTACATTAATGGCTTTCCATATATTGATCCATCCCTCCTTTCCTCGAATAAAGCCTTCTTGATCATGGAGGAGGATCATTTTGATGTTTTCTTGGATTCCGTTTTTGTGAATTCTATTGAGTATTTTTCCATCGGTATTCATAAAGGATATTGGTCTGAAGTTCTCTTTCTTTGTTGGGTCTTTTTGTGGTTTAGGTGTCAGTGTAACTGTGGCTTTATAGAAATAATTGAGTAGTGTTACTTCTGTTTCTATTTACTGAAATAGTTTGAGGAGTATTGGTATTAGATTTTCCTTGAAAGTCTATAGAATTCTGTACTAAAACCATCTGGCCCTGGGATTTTTTTTTTTTTTTTTTTTTTTTGGTTGAGAGACTTCTAATAACTCCTTCTCTTTCCTTGGGAGTTAAGGGCTGTTTAGATGGTTTATTTGATACTGATTTAACTTTGGTATTTGGGGTCTATCTTGGTAATCATCCAATTCATCCAGGTTTTCCAGATTAGTTGAGTATGGGCGTTTGTAGTAGGATTTGATTATTTTTTGAATTTTATCAGTTTCTGTTGTTATGCCTCCCTTTGCATTCCTGATTTTGTTTTTTGGATACTGCTTCTATGCTCTCTGGTTAGGCTGGCTAAAGGTTTATATATCTTGTAGATTTTCTCAAAGAACCAGCTCTTGGTTTTCTTGATTCTTTGTATAGTTCATTTGTTTCTACTTGGTTAATTGCAGCTGTGAGTTTGATCGTTTCCTGCTGTCTACCCTTATATTGTGTATTTCCTTCTTTTTGTTCTAGAGCTTTCAGATGAGTTGTTGAGCTGCTAGTGTATGCTCTCTCCATACACTCAGATCTCTGAGTTTTCCTCTTAGCTCTGCTTTATTTGTATCCCATATCCCATAAGTTTTGGTATATTTTGTCTTCATTTTCATTAAATTCTAAAGTTTTTAATTTCTTTATTTCTTCCTTGTCCAAGTTATCATTGAGTAGAGCATTGTTCAGCTTCCTTGTGTATGTGAGCCTTTTGGTTTTTTGTTTGTTTGTGTGTTTTGTTTTTGTTTTGCTATTGAAGCCCAGCCTTAGTCTGTGGTAATCTGATAGGATACCTGGGATTATTTCAGTCTTCTTATATCTGTTAAAGTACTTTTTGTGACCAATTGAATGGTCAGTTTTGGAGAAGGTTCAAGGAGGTGCTGAGAAGAAGGTATATTCTTTTGTTTTAGGGTCAAATTTTCTATAGATTTCTGTTAAATCTATTTGGTTCCTAACTTCTACTAATTTCACTGTGTCTCTGCTTAGTTTCTTTTTCCATGACCTGTCCATTGTTGAGAGTGGGGCGTTGAAATCTCCAATTAGTATTGTGTGAGGTTCCATATGTGCATTGAGCATCAGTATCATTTCTTTTAAAACTGTGGGTGCCCTTGCATTTGGAGCATAGATGTTTGAATTGAGAGTTCATCTTGGTGGCTTTTTCCTTTGATGTGTATGTAGCATCCTTCCCTGTCTTTTTGAAAACTTTTGGTTGAAAGTCTATTTTGTTGCATAGTAGAATGGCTACTCCAGCTTGTTTCTTGGAACCATTTGCTTTGAAAAAAATTTCCCATCCTTTTGCTTTGAGGTAATAGCTGTGTTTGTCACTGAGGTGTGTTTCCTGTATGCAGCAAAATGCTGGATCTTGTTTATGTATCCAGTCTTTTAGGCCATGCCTTTTTATTAGGGAACTGAGTCAATTGTTGTTGAGAGATATTAGAGACTAATGATTGTTTGTTCCTGTTACTTTTGTTGTTAGAGGTGGAATTACGTTTGTGTGGCTATCTTCTTTTGGAGTTGTTGAAAGAAGATTATATTCTTTTTTTTCCCCCTATGGTAGTTTCCCTCTTTGTGTTGGACTTTTGATTCTATTACCTTTGTAGGATAGATTTGTGGAAAGATATTGTTTAAATTTGGTTTTGACTTGTATTACCTTGGTTTCTCCAACTACAGTAATTGCAAGTTTTGATATCCTGGGGTGGCATTTTTGTCCTATTTGAGTATGTATGATATCTGTCTAAGATCTCTGGCTTTCATAGTCTTGGTGAGAAGTCTGGTTCATTTCTGGTAGGTCTGCCTTTATATTCTACTTGACCTTTTTTCTTTACTGCTTTCAATATTCTTTGAGAAAATCAGCAAGGTAGATAAACCCTTAGCCAGACTAACCAGAAGGCACAGAGACAGTATCCAAATTAACAAAATCAGAAACGAAAAGGGAGAAAAAACAACAGAAACTGAGGAAATTTATAAAATCTTCAGATCCTACTACCGAAAAGTATAATCAACAAAACTGAAATATCTGAATGAAATGGACAATTTTCTAGATAGATACCAAATACCAAAGTTAAGTCAGGATCAGATAAACCATCTAAACAGTCCCATAACTGCTAAAGAAATAGAAGCAGTCATTTTGAGTCTCCCATCCAAAAAAAGCCCAGGTTCAAATGTGTTTAGTGCAGAATTCTACTAGATCATCAAAGAAGACCTAATACCAACACTCTTCAAACTATTCCACAAAATAGAAACAGAAGGAAGACTACCAAATTCATTCTATGAAGCCACAGTTACACTGATACCAAAACCACACAAAGACCCAACAAAGAAAGAGAACTGCAGACCAATTTTCTTTATGAATATCATTGCAAAAATACTCAATAAAATTGACACAAACCAAATTCAGGAATACATCAAAATAATCATTCACATCTATCAAGAAGGTTTCATCCCAGGGAGTAGGGTTGGTTCAATATATACAAATTCATCAAAGTAATCCTCTACATAAACAAACTCAGAAAAAAACACATGTTAAAATCTTGAAAAGATCATAAATTCAGGACCCATACATAACCGTAGTAAAAGCAATATACGGCAAACCAGTAGCCAACATCAAACTAAATGGAGAGAAACTTGAAGCTATCCCACTAAGATTAAGGACTAGATAAGACTGCCCACTCCTTCCTTATCTATTCAATATAGTACTTGAAATTCTAGCTAGAGCAATTAAACAACAAACGTAGGTCAAAGGGATGTAAGTTGGAAAGGAAGATGTCAAAATATCACTATTTGCAGATGATATGATAGTATATTTAAGTGACCCCAAAAATCCCACCAAAAAACTTCTAAACCTGATAAACAAGTTCAGCAAAGTGGGTGGATATAATATTATGTCAAACAAATCAGTAGCCTTCCTATACTCAAAGGATAAACAGGCTGAGAAAGTAATTAGGGAAACAACACCTTTCACAATAGTCACAAACTATATAAAATATCTTGGTATGACTCTAAC
>JADRCH010000641.1:0-11415 GCA_019843965.1 Rhynchomys soricoides | reverse complement strand
CCAATACAACCTTGAGGGAGCATCACAGTTTAGACAACCACTCACCCACCCTGTTGGAAGAGTGTGCCGATTGCTTCTTGTTCTCTTCCCAACAGTATACAAAATATATGGATAATGGAAACTGGGAAGAATATTTGGAAGTAAATGATGCACTACCATACTGTTCTCCCACTACTTAAGGTAAGCTAGAATATTTTTTCCCTTCTGCCTAGTGAGGCAACATGGCCGGGCATTTTCTTTCTAAGCATAGCAGTTCAGGTTGACCCCGGAAGTTGCAAATATGAAAAAAGGCTCCTCAAACCGCACCCCTTTCCCAGGCATCTCCCACCATCCCCTTTGGATGAAGGGGCATTAGCATTTTACTTGGGATAGGTAGCCATCAGGCTTTACTGCTGTTACAAATATTACCCTAAACCTTCCTCCTCTGTCTAAGGTCAGTTATAAGAATGACTAGAGTTTACTATTGGGATCTCAGAATTTTCATTTTGTCCAAGGGGACCAAGATCAAAGGGTCCTCAGAGCATCCCCCATTTACGTATGGGCCTCAAACATAATTCTCTAATGGTGAACTTTAGATCATTTCCCTCTAACCTTGGCCACTAAGAAAATACCTGTGTAACCACCGGGGCTTCACTTAGTTCTGCTCTGTCTTAACAGAGCCTGAAACTTAGGTCATCTGTTTTTCATACCATCCTTCATGCACACACCCATGTAACTGATGGGAAGCTTCAGGAGGACTTAGAGACTGACAATCCTGACTGATGAATAATGTTTGGATTGCTTCCAGGCCTACCATGGTGTGAATGAAGATGGGAATCTTCTAATCTCTGAAGCAGTCCTACTTCTCCTGCTCAAGGTAGGCTAAGACACTCATTTATCCTTAAAGCAGTTTGGGAATTTAAGCAGACTCTAAATCTGTTTTTATCTTCCACATCTAAACATCATTGCTTTAGACCACCAACTTTTCTGTCCATTATATATCAAATGAATATAAGAGGGTCCAATCTCTATCTTATAAGACTTTCAGGGCCTAAGATCATCACTACCTGCCCAAGGTCCCAATCTCCACTTCCAGTAAAAATGGTCCTCAAAAATTAACCTCTCTGATCAAGAAGGATTCCACACCATTTTCATTCTGATGAAGGAGAGCACCAAAATTCCACTTAACTGTGTCTCACATCCAATACCTCATCTCAAAGGGAAATCAGGAAATCATTCCAATGGTCCTCAAATCCACACCCTCTGCCCAAGAGGTGTGTAAATGTCATCCTTTCATTGCAAGGCTTCAGTGCCTCTCCCTCTGCCTATGGGAGCCTCAGACATTCCATGCATACTCCTAAATATTTCCTCTTTCCTCTCTGTCTAGTGGGCAACCAAACTCTCTCCTAATGCCCACATTGGCCTGAAATATTTCCTTTTGCCTAAGGGAAGTCATGCCTACCCTCTCTTGTAAGGTGTCAGTAAATCTTGTTCTATTGACTTAGTGTGCCAGCTACTTCCCAACTGTCTAGGATTACTTCCAAACTTCTTACAGCTACATATATTCTGAAACATTACCGAACTGAAGAAAGGGTCCTTGGCCTTATCTCATCGGATCAAAGGCTTCATAATGGAAAGATATCCAGCCAACCTGTTGGAATAATGAAACAATTGCTGCCTGGATTTTCACACAGCACACAACATATACGGACATTCTAAATACTGAAAACGAATTCTGATCTGGAACTTCCTATGCTCTACAAGGTATTACATTTTCTCCAATGCAAAATAGTCTTTTTTATTTTACTAAAAATAGCCAGAGATTTTACCCTTCTGACAAATAGGTATTGAATTTCAGTTTTGAACAGCGTTTCTCAGTGTCCCAACTCCTCCCCATGTTACACAAGAAGATTTAGACATTCCTAATAGAGAGTGCTCCAGACCTGACCTGTGCTATCAAGGAAATCCTACAGATTCACTATCTTCCCAGTGGATGCTCTGCCTACAACTTTTAACTTCAGTGGCCTGGGAAGAACTTTTCTGACATAAGAGATCTCAGAGCATTGTGGACTGAGGTCCTAAACAGAGGAGATCGAGGCAAGGATACATAAGACTACTGTCTTCATTGTGTTCCCTTACACAGATACGTCCTGTCCTCCACAAGAGGACTGTGTAGAGGGACATATGTTTGAGGAACACACTGAACCTGAGACTACTATATTGCAGCTTCTTAGAAGACTTCTAAGACTGCTGCCATGCCTACCACAGACATTCAGTTGATGTGTATTCTAGATTGTGATTTCAAGTTTGGAGTTGGTGAAGTAGTGACTGTCTGGAACATTCTATACTTCTCAAGGCATGAAACAACTTTCAACTTCTGCTCAGTAGAGCTCCAGGAATAAGAGTAAGAGAGGCTGAGCTTCTTCCATACAATCCTAGGGATCTTCTATTTTATCCTTCTACTTTATCACCTGTCCTCAGAGGGGCAGAAACAATTCCTCTTCTGCAAACAGGAAATCTGGATATGTCTACCCTTATCCAAAGTACTCTGAGTACCCTCTTTTTGTGAATTGGCTTTTAAACTATTTCTACTCCCTAATTATACCCAAACTATTCCTCTTCTCACCAAAGGATCACAGTCATGCCTGTTCTAATAGAGAGCTACAGTCCACTAATATGCAAAGGGGACTTAGTAAGTCTATTTAATTGGGCCTCAGATCCTTCTGTTTTGACCAAAGGGATTCCAATCTACTGCTTTTGATTTTCCAGTGGTCTTCAGATCTCATTTTCCCCAAGCCGTATTCAAATTTGCCTTTCTGACCATGGAGGACCTTGCGTTGTCCTCCTATGATGCAGGGACCTCAGACATTCTCCACTCAAACCTTAGGACTTATAATATTTCAGTCTACCTGTTGGGACCTCTAGACCATCCAGGCTTAAAGTACCTGAGCCCGAGCTTAGCGAGTACAGCCCAGAACAGAAGCTTACTGCCTTAAGGCAGAAAACAAAATGATGTGTTGCCCACCATTCACACCTAGACCTAGCAGCTGATGATATGTTTGAGGACGAGAATCAGTGTGGGACTGTCAGCCAAGTTTTCTTTTGAATGCTCAGACTGCTGCCTGACCTGACACCACATTCACTACAGTGGACAGATGATCTGGTCTCTGATGAGGAGCTGCTAGCTGACAATGCAGTACCTGGAATGTGCTTCACTGAAGGAGGTAGGCTGGGACTTTGATCTCATGTCAAGGGAAGAGTATGCCAACTTAAACTCTACCCAACCAAACATGCTTATTTATCTCTACAAAGGGCTTTCAGATTTCTAATTTCTCCCCAAGAGGCTTTCACATATTTCCCCTCTGACCCTGGGAGTCTTGTACATATTTTATGGCTCTTGGGGTCTTATTACTTCCTTATGCCTCTCGCTTTCTCACCTCTGACCACTATACATACATCTCTGACTAGTGTTGGGACATTCTCGGTATGAAAAGGAGGCCATCAATAGTGCCCACGTAATCTTTCTGACTAATGGGATCTTAAAACTCCACCTCTGGCCAAGGGTCATTCATACAGTCCTTTCTCATTTCATGGGGTGTCTCTACTAGCATCTTTATTCGACAGGCCTCTGATTTTACCTTCTGGCCAAGAAGGTCTCAAAGTTTGCTTAAGAGACGTCACATTTACACAATGTGGACAAAGAGTCTTTGGGCATTCTCCTGTTCATCAGTATAACATACCTCCCCTCAGGTTTGAAGTCTCCAGAGCAGCAAGGAGAGGATTGAACAGCAGTCATCATCTTCAGGGGCATTCATCATCAATGGAGTGGTCCCAAACTTAATGCCCAAACATAGATGGGTGAACAAAAACCTGCTAGGTCGACAAATCACTTGAAACCCACCCACATTTATGGAACAGTGTTCAGATTGCTGCACATCCTACTGAAGATGCCATAGATGATATAGTTACTTTTGATTGTTGTTGTTGTTCTCTACTTTCTGTTGTTGTTTTAAGTTTAGAAGAGGACATCTTGTTATTTTGTTGTTATGGTAATCATCTACTGGCATTAAATCCAACAACTCACTGCTGAACTGCTTCACATTTTCTACTCTATTTGGAAATCACAATGCACGCATATCTCTCCCCCATTGTTTCAAAGATGTACCACTATGTAATTCTATGTTATAAATGTAATCATTTTAACAAATATTCACATGAATATATATTTTATGCACAAAACTGTTTCCTGTACTGTATTGTTTTCCACCTGATGATAGTTTTATTTGAAGTCATTTGGAAGATCATTTCTTACTAATGTTTCTTAAAAAGATATATCTTGGAGATGAGGGTGCATGACTGAATATATCCAGCACCATAAATACCTTCTGTAGCATTGCTGTCTAATGGATTATTAGTATCACTTAGTACACAGAAATAACAGAAACAACGAACAAGTATGAGAAAAATTTCAGGGTGTAATCCTTAAGAATAGCCAGAAACAGAAGAAAGCCTAGTCAATAATCAAATCTATGCACATCAAATGAACATCGTGTGTTTTGTGGGTATGTTTGTAGAAGACTTTGCAGTTTGAATGTTCATTTGTTATATCTTAAGGGGAATAGTAAACTATGCTCATGGTGTATGTGTGTGTGTGTGAAATAACAGGCACCTTGTCTTTAGTGTTTAGACTATCATCACATCTATCTGTCTATGCCTCATCTACGTATGTAGGTATGTATGAATGTATGAATGAATGAATGAATGTATGTACATAGTTATATATGGAATTATCTCTCTATCTTCTCTCTATCCCTCTCTCTCTCCCCCCTCTCATCCATGAATATATGTATGCATATAGCTAGGTAGGTTTGGTAGTTTGAATGTAATTGATCACCAATGGGCCATAGGTAGTATTAGGAGGTGTAGCCTTATTGGAGTAAGTGTTTGCTTGTTGAAAGTAGGGTGTCACTGTAGGAGATGGACTTGGAGATCTCATACATGCTCAAGCTATGCCCAGTAGACATTAGTCTGTCTGTCTGTCCGAGATCAGATCTGATAGTGTGTTCAGCGATCCAAGGAGGGGATGTGGGTTTGGTCTCATGTAAATCAGGCACAGAGACATTTACCCAGTTGGTGGAAGAAACAAGCTTTAAGATCTAAGAATACACACATACACACACCCACACACACACACACACACAAACATTTGGTGGGTGGAGCAAAGCTACAACTTTATTTTTTCTTGCATTGCTTACTTATCCCTGTAAAATCTTTCAAACACTATAAAAATTTACACTGTAATTACATTATATTTTCTTCTAGTGAATAATTATGCCTATATGTAAGAAAATACATCTTTCCAAATATTCTTTCATGATCACCTGTTTATAAATTAGAGATAAAACCCCCAAATTATTCCCAAGAACTCACACATGTTACTAACTACGCAACTTGCTATAGATTAACAAGGTAAAAGCAAACAAGGTAATTTTGTCATCCAATTTCTCTTACTGGCAGCTGCAACTTGCAGCTATAAAGAATCAATTAGTTTATTATTTATCTCATAAAAAAAAGCCTTATAAAAATCTTAAAAGAATCACAGAACTAAACTTTGATATAAAAAAAAATCAGCCATTTCTACTTTGAATACTCAGGGAGCACATCTATTTATTAACCATGCTTTTATTAAATCATATCAGGAAACTGAAGGGGAAAGCAGGTACATGGAATTAATCATCACCTGATCACCAGCCCAGCTTTTGCAAGAATGGCTGGTAGGAGTTCTTCCCAACAGTGGCGGTTCAACCATTAATCTGCCCCAGCAGCAATGCTGGAAAAGTTCAATCTAACCAACACTGTGGGTGACAATGGCATAGCCCAGTGAGTGGCTGGAAACCCCCTTTGAGTTTTCACAGAACTCCTAGATTATGAGGGATGTGATGTGAGGTTAGAAAGCAGAGCAAAAGTCCACAGCAGCATGAAGTCCTCAGGACACATAGTCCTCGGGGCTCTGCCTTTCTTAGGCACACGAACCATGCTTGGGCTAACGGGTGGACCACATTCCATAACTTCTAATGGTTTTGCTGTTCCTCTTGCACAGCACACAAAATCTATCTATCTAAACTTATTTAAGTTATTCTGAGTGCATAACATACATTATGGAGGTAAAAGGTACATGTCATAATGTCAAGTCTTTCCTTCTATGATGCACATCTTGAGGATCAAACACGGATTAGCTGGCATAGCTGGCTAATCTGTCCCCCTTCCATTCCTCCCCCCACACTTGGCCAGCATTTCCTCCTCCTCCTCCTCCTCCTCCTCCTCTTCTTTCTCCTCCTCTTTCTCCTATCTCTCTCTCTCTCTTTCTCTCTCTCTCTCTCACTCTATCTCACCCTTTCTCTCTCCCTACTACCCTCGCATCTCCCCTTCCCATGCCCTGAATAAACTGTATTCTATACTATATTGTTGTGTGGCTGGTCACTTAGGGAGAAGGGACACCTCAGCATGGGCCTGAAGAGGCACTCCCTTCCCCCATACCTGACTACATATGAACCAAACAAATTCCTTTTCTCCTTATCATTTTATGAAACACAACACTTACCTCAGCACAAATCCATCAACACTCTGTAGTTCAGAGATAAAATGGAGGCCCTTAGAGCCCCTCTGCCATGTTTAACATATTTTCTTTTAGTAAAATTAAAACTAAATTAGTTTCTCATATAATATTCCCTGCTTGTTGTTCCCTCACCTTTTACACTTCCCAATTCTTTTCCCACCTCTCCCCACTCCAGGTCCACTCCCTTTCAGTAACTCCCCAGGAGAGACAGGCTTCTAACAGGCACAAAATAAAGTATAAAAAATACAAGAATCATCACATTGAGGCTGGACCAGGAAGGCCAACAGAAGGCCCAAGAGCAGGCACAAGTGTCAGAAACCCACTCATATACACACTCAAGAATCTCATAAAAATGTAAAGCCGGAAGCTATAATGTACATGCAGAGGACTTCGTGCAGATGGAAGAAGTTCTGTGCATGATGCTTCAGTCTTAGTTTATAGGAGACTAATTCAGTAGATTCAGAGGGTCTAGGTGTCCTGATGGCCTCAGTCTCTGTCTGGCTCTTACCCTCTTTCTGTCTGCTGTCCTGCAGCGTTCCGTGGGCTCTGAGGGTAGGGATGAATAAGATACTGATCCGTGAGTACAGGAGACTATCATTAGGAGTCATTTCCTCACCACATTTCTTTCTTTCTTTAGACCACTATTAATTTATTGTACCCTAGGACCCTGGGCTGTCTAGTCTCAGGTTCTTGGTCACCCAAGCAATCTTGGGTATAGTTTTCATCTCTAGGGGTGGACCTTAGGTGAAATCAGTTACTGTTTTGTCACTCCCACAAGTTTTCTCTCACCATTAACCTTGCGTAGCTTGTAGGCAGAACAGATTCATGTCAAAACTTTTGTGACAGGGTTTGTGTTTTTCCTCTTTTGTTATCTTCCCAAGTATCTTCCTGAATCAGAAAACTAGATTGTAATGGTGAAGGCTCCCTGTAGGCACCAGCTTGAATTCTTCATGTTCAATAACTTGTGTTGGTGTTTTCCTTAACAGTGTAGCCCCAGAGTCAGTTTGCAGAGAGAAACCAATTGTCTTGACTGTGTCGTGTGTTGTTTGGGGGATTTGTATAGCATCCCCAAGGCCAACAACTAAATAGAATGCCACTCAGTACCGGTAGTGGAAACTTTGTTTGATGTTGAGAGATGTCTAGTTGGAATTCAGTCTCTCTCATTAGTAGCAGACTTCTTTAGGATCACCTTCGTATATTTTAGGAAATGGCCACTGTACTAGGTTTTAATATCATACATCAAATGACCCTCAAATCCAACTATTTCTCCCTGCATTCTGTCCCTCATCCCCAAATCCCCTCCCAATGCCCTCCTGATAATCTCTTTTTTGTCCCCGCCTAGTCCACTAATAAAATCTATTCTATTTCCCCATACCATGGGCATCCATATGTCTACTCCAGTCCCTTCCTCCATACCTAATGTCTATGGATCTACAGATTGTAGACCAGACATCACCTATGTAATATTGAGTGTCTTAGTGTTTCTATTGCTGTCATGAAACACTATAACCAAAAAGCAAGTTGGGGACGATAGGATTTACTTGGCTTACACTTCTTCACTGTTGTGCATCGCTGTTCAGAACAGGACCCGAAATGGACTGGGGAAATGGAGGAAGGAGCTGACACAGCGATCATGTACAAGTGCTGGTAAGTGACTAGCTCTTCATGCATTGCTCGGCCTGCTTCAGCATAGAGAATTCAGGAACATAAGACCAATGGTGGCAGGAAAAACACCAGGCAAGACCTTTCCCCACCAATCAGTAATTAAGAAAATGCTCTGAAATCTTACCTGCACAGCTTGCTCTTATGGAGGCATCTCAATTGAGGTTCCCTGCTCTTAGATAACTGTAGCTTGTGGCTTGGTGATAAAAAACAATTGAAAGTAGTGAATATCAACATACAAATCAATATATACCATATTTATTTTCCTGGGACGGGGATACTTCATTCAGGATGATTTTTTCCCTATTTTCATCTATTTGCCTGCAAATTTCATGACATTGATGTTTTTGAAACAGCGGAGTAATACTCCATTTTATAAATACATCACATTTTCTTTATCCATTCTTTTGTTTTGTTTTATATTTTTACTTTTATTTTAGTGATATAACATTTTATCAAAACATTTTTTCTGAGCACAACTTGAGTTATACACTGTCAGACACAAGACTCATGAATTGAATGTTACAGAAAACTCATGTTGCTTTAAGCAAAGGGATGTTTTCCTTTCTTTTTCTTCTCATTTTTTTTTATTTTCATATTTTATTTACATTTCAAATGTTTCCCCCTTTCCAGATCTCCCCTTTGGAACATCCCATTCCCTCCGTCTTCCCCTTGTCTCTATGGGGATATTTTCCAACCCACCTCCCCACTCCACCACCCACCCACTCTCGTCTTCCCTCCTTGACATTCTCATATACTGGGGGATATAACACCCTCAGTCCCAAGGGCCTCTCCTCCCCCTGACGGGTAACAAGACCCTCCTCTGCAGTCTTTGTGGCCAGCACTATTGGTCCCTCGATGTGTATCCTTTAGTTGGTGGATCAGTCTCCAGAATTATGGGGGGTCAAGCCAGTTGCCAGTGTTGTTACCTTCATGGGGCTGCACAGTCCCTCAGCTCCTTCAGTCCTTTCTACAAGCCCTCCATCTGGGACCTCATACTCAGTACTACTGTTCCTGTGAACTGACTCTTGGGTATTTCAAACTTTTAGGCTAATAACCACTTAACAGTGAGTACATACCATGTTCATTCTTTTGTGACAGTGTTACCTGGCTAAGAATGGTGTTTTCAAGATCCATCCATTTGTCTACGAATTTCATGAAGTCATTGTTTTTAATAGCTGTGTAGTATTCCATTGTGTAAATATACCACATTTTCTGCATCCATTCCTCTGTGGAGGGACATCTGGGTTGTTTTCAGCTTCTGGCTATTATAAATATAGCTGCTATAAACACAGTGGAACATGTGATTTTATTACATGTTGGAGCATATTCTGGGTATATGCCCAGGAGTGGAATAGCTGGGTTCTCAGGTAGTATAATGAACAATTTTCTGAGGGTCCGTCAAACTGGTTTCCAGACAGGTTGTATCAATTTGCATTCCCAGCAGCAATAGAGGAGTGTTCCTCTTTCTCCACATCCTCGCCAATATCTGCTGTCACCTGAGTTTTTGATCTTAGCCATTCTGACTGGTGTGAGGTGGAATCTCAGGGTTGTTTTGATTTTCATTTCCCTGATGACTAAGGATGCTGAACATTTCTTTAGGTGCTTCTCGGCCATTCGAGTTTCCTCAGTTGAGAATTCTCTGTTTAGCTCACTTCCCTATTTTTTGATAGGGTTATTTGAATCTCTGGAGACTAGCTTCTTGAGTTCTTTGTATACATTGGATATTAGCCCTCTATCAGATGTAGAATTGGTAAAGATCTTTTCCCAATCTGTAGGTTGCCATTTTGCCCTAATTACAGTGTCCTTTGCCTTACAGAAGCTTTGGAATTTTATGAGGTCCCATCTGTCAATTCTTGACCTTAGAGCACAAGCCATTGGTGTTCTGTTCAAGAATATTTTCCCTGTGCCCAAGTGTTCGAGACTCTTCCCTACTTTCTCTTCTATTAGATTCAGTGTACCTGGTTTTATGTGAAGGTCCATGATCCACTTGGACTTGAGCTTTGTGCAGGGAGATAGGAATGGATCAATTCGCAATCTTCTACATGTAGACCACCAGTTGATCCAGCACTATTAGTTGAAGATGCAGTCTTTTTTCCACTGTATGGTTTTAGCTCCTTTGTCGAAGATCAAGTGACCATATGTGTGTGGATTCGTTTCTGGGTCTTTGATTCTATTCCATTGATCAGCCTTCCTGTCACTGTACCAATACCATGCAGTTTTTATCACTACTGCTCTGTAGTACAGCTTGAGGTCAGGGAGGCTGATTCCCCCAGAAGACCTTGTATTGTTGAGGATAGTTTTTGCTATCCTGGGTTTTTTGTTATTCCATATGAATTTGAGAATTGCTCTTTCTAGGTCTACAAAAAATTGAGTTGGGACTTTGATGGGGATAGCATTGAGTCTGTATATTGCTTTCGGCAGGGTGGCCATTTTAACTATGTTGCTCCTGCCGATCCATAAGCAGGGGAGATCTTTCCATCTTCTGAGGTCTTCTTCTATTTCTTTCTTCAGAGACTTGAAGTTCTTGTCATACAAATCTTTCACTTGTTTGGTTACAGTCACACCAAGATATTTGATATTGTTTGTGACAATTGTGAAGGGTGTCATTTCCCTAGTTTCTTTCTCAGGCTGTTTATCCTTCGAGTATAGGAAGGCTACTGATTTGCTTGAATTAATTTTGTATCCAGCCACTTTGCTGAAGTTGTTTATCAGCTGTAGCAGATCTCTGGTGGACTTTTTCTGGTCACTTAAGTATACCATCATATCATCTGCAAATAGTGATATTTTGATTTCTTCCTTTCCAATTTGTATCCATTTGGTTTCCTTTTGTTGCCTGATTGCTCTAGCTAGAACTTCAAGTACAATGTTGAATAGATAGGGAGAGAGAGGGCAGCCTTGTCTAGTCCCTGATTTTTGTGGGATTGCTTCAAGTTTCTCTCCATTTAGTTTGATGTTGGCCACTGGTTTGCTGTATATTGCTTTTACTAAGTTTAGGTATGCTCCTTGAATTCCTGATCTTTCCAAGACTTTTATCATGAAGGGATGTTAAATTTTGTCAAATGCTTTTTCAGCATCTAATGAGATGACCATGTGGTTTTTTTCTTTGAATTTGTTTATGTAGCAGATTACATTAATGGATTTCCGGATATTGAACC
>JADRCH010000640.1:124961-145290 GCA_019843965.1 Rhynchomys soricoides | reverse complement strand
CAAGTAAATATATACTTCATAATGAGAAGGTTTTCTACACTGTTGCATACAAATGCAAGTATTATGTGTATTCAAAAATCAAGGTCTTTTCCTTTCTTTCAACAGTAGTGAAAACCATTATGCAGCTAAGCAGACAGTCTCGTCCTGCTTCGGGGTCCATTGCAGTGTAGTTTTACTTATGTGGTCTCATGTCAGGAAAGATGTTTGACTTTATTTTTATTTCCCCAGTCTTTTCATTTGTTCTTCTGTATAATCAAAAGCATACAGGCTTCATTTATAAGAAGGCCTTTGCTTCCACACCCTCCCGGGCCTGACTGAAACCATGCAATGCTACTGTCCCCCTGAATAATTTTAGTTTGAGATTTTTCTGCCAAATATGAGCTAGCGCTAAGATCCACTTTTCCATGGAACACCTTCACAGTTCCAGTCCCTGTGGGATGTACGTTAAGCATCAGCCATTAGGAGGGGAGCAACAGTGTTTCTATGCACAACATTCTTTGTTACTATCTACTACACCTGAAAATAGATTTTCCACCACATATAAATATGGTGGACTCACACGGATTCAATGTAGTTCCATTAAAATTGGCCTTAGAAGCTCCACAATAAGATCGATCCTTCCCCAGTAGGATCTACCACTATTTAAATTTCCCAGAACTCACAGACTTATGATCATTAATCCTCATACATTCTGATTAAACTTGGTAATGATGTCATCAACAGGAAACTCATTATTGTACTGTTCACAACAAACAATTTCAAAATACAAGTGGCATTGAATGTCAACTTCTCATTCGCAGTTAGATGTAGTATGAGGGTGACACCAGGGATAGAGAGGAAGGACTACGACCCACTAGGAACACGTGTCTTCGTGCTTTGTCTCCTCTCTCCTCTAAGTTCCTGTCATCATCAGTCAAGTGAAGATTTAATGGGATATGCCTGAAAATGGTCACTTTAACTCATAATCTATGATCCAAAAATGACTGTTATAAACTCAGGAAGAAAAGAGGGACAGGAATGTTACTGATAATTGGTAGTTTCTTATAGTTTATAAGCCCCCAAATCACTAACCCCAAAAGAAAATCAAATGGGTTGTAAAATCTGTTATATTTTATGTTTTGTGGGTGTTATCATTTATTTTTCTTTCAGATTGATAGATGAAAGTGATGATGTAATAACACTGTGCTCTAGTTAATACATACATAAGTGATTTTAATGTCTTAGCTAGTAGGACTTAGACATAAGGCCATTTCCATAATGAGGGTAATGAATTCTCACAGAGGCATCCATGTTTCTTCATGCAGTTTTTGTGTTTGGTGGCAGGCATTTGTCAGATGCTTGAGCAGAGTTTCACATTCAAACTGAAGCTGCAGAGGAAATTGAACCTATTGAGCATGAACGTCATCCTGTGGTAACAGGAGCTGAATTTGCATTTTAAAAAATACAGAGATGGACAATGAGGATGGCGTTTCATAGAAATCATGGAACACATTTTTGTTCTACCCAAGAAATTCTGTGTTTTATTGTTTAATAACCTAGACTCAAGGTCCTAGAGGCTAGACAATGTTTAATCATATTGAGCATATTTTGTTGGCCAAGAAAAATGTATTTATCATTCTCAGTACTTTGATAACATTTGGGAAGTTAAGCACCGAGAATAATATTTTCAAAACAAATTTTCTCTCAGCAGCAGAAATCTCCATGTTTTATTTAGGAACAAGGAAATTGCAAATTTCTCAACCTGAAATATACCACCCTGGATTCAATAATCAAAATACAATCAGCTTGTGTCTGTGTATAACGACTGTTTACAGTGAATCTCCTGAGCACAACCGAGGTGAAGGGGCTAAGAGTGTGCCGCACATTTTCAAAACTGCACAGATAATTGTGCAGGTGGGCTTTGTTTGGTTCATTTTGTTGTTTCAGAAAATGACACATTTTAATGCTCAGAAGAGGAGTTGAAGCCATAAGACCCTCCTATACTCTAAAACCTCAACTAATGGTACCCTGTGTGATAATCACTCGACAATTATTGCGTCACTTTATTTGAAAAGTAGAAAAATTTACTTCTATAAACTCTGTAGGAACCAGAGATAAAAAGACAATGATGGGATTTTTGCTTTTTTTGTTGTTGTTGTTTATTTTGTTTTTGTTTGTTTGCTTGTTGCTAAAAGTTCTTGGAGATTATTTCACTTAAACATTCTAAAAGTTGTTCACCATCCAACATTTCATATAGTAGTTGCAATTGTTCACATCTGAGGCAAGGAATTTGACATCTTTAACAATAAACTTGAATTCATCAGGCACTAAATAAGATACTATCAATTCAATGGTTTTGAGTCTTTCCAAAAAAAAAATACTCAAATTTCTTTTGTTCTTATGGTTTAAAATAATTTTTTTATTTTGAATTTTAAATATTTGTTTTTATTTCTTATGTATGAATATTTTTCTGAAAGTATGTATGTGTACCATCTATGTGGAAGGTGCATACGGATTCCAGGTATAGGAGCCACTGAAAGTGGATGTATAGATGGTTGTAAGTTGCCCTGTGGGTGCTTGGAACCAAACCTGTGTACTATCCAAAAGCAGCCTGAGCTCCTAACCACTGAGCGGTCACTCTAGCTTTTTGTGTTATGTAAATGACAGATATGTTGTATATATGTCAGGCTACTTCTGAATGCTATGGTGTCACGTTTGTACTCCAAGTTCCAAGGTCAACAGCGTCTATGAGTAATATCCGTTCCTACAGTCATAAAAGTAGATGCTACTCAACTTCTTCATAGCTATTGCTACTAGTAGATGTGTTGACATGCTAACCCATAAACACCTCCTGGTCATTTATGGTACAACAAACACCATACAAGCCATCTATGGCACACTGAGGTGCATAAAGAAATAAATCTAATCTTGTCTTTCTGTGCCATGTAAAAATTTAGTTTCGTTAATCTCCTGTTTTGTTTGTTATGGAGTCTTCCCTTCTTTGGTTCCTGTATTAACTCTTCTCCCTGTGATGCTTTGGTCTGGCCTAGATGCTTCAGATCTTGACTTTCTACGAGAAATATCCCTAAATTCACACACCTGAGTTTCTTAAATCAACCTTTATAGGTCCCTCTGATTTCTCTTTTCTCCCATTGACTATATGACTGTATGACTATAACCTTAGATATATATATTTTGTGGTATGCATAAATTGGCCTTAAGTAAACTCTATTAGTGCAACAGCCATATCACACAGGGTTTGACATGCAGAATTTTACGTTTTGGATTTTGTTCTAAAGGCAAATCTAAAGGTACCCATCTGCTCTTTTAGCCAAGCAGTGAAATATCCCAATTTATATTTGGCAAAAAAGACCTTTTGCACTCCAAGACAAGTAATATTCATTTTACCAACTAAAGCTGTGTGGGGTCATACAAGAAAGTGCTGGCCACACTGAAGGCAATAACATAAAGCACAGATTTTATTTATTTATTTATTTATTTATTCATTCATTCATTCATTAGCTCAGTGAAGATCTGCTTTATAAAACTATAATTGTGGATGAATAATGTTAAAATTTGAACTTACCTGACCATGGATTGGTAACCCATAGAATGTGCAGCACTAGAACAAATCCTAACACCAGTGTAAAGCAGAATATCCAGCTCTACAGATGAACTCTAGTGTGAATTTTGCATCCTAGGTGATGACATGCTGATGCAGCTACATCCATCCAACAGCAAATACTTGGGTACCACTCTCATGGAGATGCTGTTAGTGTGTGCAACATCACACTTTTTTCCTATCAGTTTTGCAGTGCACTTAAAATACTGTAGAAACAATTGAGGCTGTTGATACTAATCATCTCTATCTGATATAATCCTACGTATCTTTGTTTCAGTTTAGCTTGTTAATCTATTAACCTCAATTTTAGTAATTTTGCACTCCTGTTTACAATACATGTGACCTGATTATCATGAAGATAATTTTTAGAAGACATGTTTGTCCACCAAACATACTCACAGCCACAAGACAACCTTCAATTTATATGCATATCTTGAAGAAATGGTTTCTTTTTATACTAACTACTATCATACTTACAAGTCAAAATATTTTCTGCAGTAACAGATTTATATATTCTAGATAAAGTGTTAGCTGCTAATAACAGGCGAAAAAGTATTGAGTGCAGTATATCTAGAGCTGACATAATTAAGGATGGGAAAATATCAAAGCCACGAAAAGACTTGGATGGTATGTGAAACGCTAGCTCAAGCATGTGTGATATTGAGGGATGATAAGGTTTTTCAAAGTTTCGCTTACAACCAAATCCAGACTGAAAATTCAGAGCATAGATGTTGGAAGAATCTGGAGGCTTGCAGTTTTTCCTAATGAGCGAAGTGTTTGAAAAGATCCCCCAGTGGACAGTTCTTTTGACATTGTCATCCTGTTCACTGCACCATTTCCTGTTTAACGGCTGAGCCCAGGATTAGTTAAACTTGATTTGCAAATTGTCACAAATGAAACGCTGGGAGAGGGGACAGAGAAAATGGTGAGGCACACATTGAGCACTATTTATGACTTATTTTTATGTATGTGACTCATACACTTAAAAGTAAATTCAACCCAAGTCCAAAAGAAAATTACTACTTTATGTGTGACCAAAATTTACATAACATTTGCGGATATTTATACAATTCCAGGTCATTTCTCAAGAGTGTCACCGAGAAAAAGAGCATAGTTAATAAAAAATGGCAAACGATTTAGTGTTCAAATTGTGAGAGCTGGGGCACAGTATAATAAAGCCCTGCTTTTAGTAAGCCGCAGCTAGGATACAGTCTGCAACAAGTTCCCATTACAGATAGAGGAGAAATTGTATAAGGTTTGTTTGTAAATATGCTAACTTCAAAAACCAGTAACTCATTGCTAGATTCCATTTGTAATTGCATTCAGAACCCGTTCTAATAATAACTAATTGGTTTTCATAACAGCAGAGTATAAAAATCCATTGTTTAGATGAACAACTACACACTGAAATGGACTGTTTTTTTCTTGTAGTATTTTCTGTGCAATTCTGTGTCAGTGCTCACATCAACTGGAAATGACTTCCATTGGTAAAACAGGTACGAACTCCCCTCTTCTGTAGGTATAACAGCATAAAGGAAAACAAATAACCCACCTTGTACCATCACATTAATACACTGACTATCAAGCCAAAAGGGAAAGTGTTATTCTCTTCTTATACAATATTATAAATCAAAACACTGAGCATTATTTTTGACTGTATTGTAAAAACTATGAGTAAACAGTAATGGTAAAAATTGTTTAAAATTATCTCCAAAAATGCCAATGCTTAGGACAAAGGACTTGGAAGATTTGATCTGGATCTGACCTGGAAACATGTTCTCTGAGATACCAGAAGCTTTTATGGTACCAGAAGGTTTTAGGAAAGCTGCCAAGGGAGGAGGGTAATCCCTACTGAGCTGTGACACCTATGACCAATATAGCAATGTATCTGTAAAGGAGCAATAGTGGCATGCATATCTTGGTGTTAACCAACGGCTTTCTATTTGGATTTATGTCCTCTCCTTCAACAGGAGGAAAATCATTCCTGGTACTAGGAACCTAGTTAAATATATATACATATCACATACACATACATGTTAGATTCATTACATTCTGACTGCAATCCCCTCCCTCCACTCCTCTTAGCTCCCCCTCAAACCTCTCTTTCCCCCAGATCTACTACCCCATCTGTTTATTCCAGAAAGCAAAGAGATACCAGCCCAACAGGACAAAATAAGATACAAAAAGACAAGGTAAAAACCCTTTTATGAAGGCTGGACAAAGCAACCCAATAGGAGGAAAAGCATCTCAAGAACAGACAAAGAGTCAGAGATACACTCACTTTCAATGTTATGAGCCCTACAAAATCATCAAGGTAACAACCATAACGTAAACACAGAGGGCCCAATATAGACCCATGCAACTTCAGCCTCTGTGAGCCCATGATCCTGGCTTAGTTGATTCTGTAGGCAATGTTCTTCTGATATCTTCCAGTCCTTCTGGCTCCTATAGTTTTCCCCAATGCATTTTACAAAGGGTTCCCTGATCCCCGTTGAAGGGACTGTATAGAAACCTGCAATTTACCCTCTCTCTCAGCATAATGTCTGACTCCACAGCCAGCACCACTCTGCACCCTCTCCCATTTGCTAGCAGAGGAAACCTCTCTGATCTGTAAGTGTAGCAGAATATCACTCTTAACTGTGTTTTAAAGCCCATCCTTATACTCACAAGTATATCTCGCCCCCCATCAAATAAGCTTCTCTTTGAATCAGATGGACACTATTACACAAAACTATAACTGGTCAGACTGCAGAGATAAAGTAATTGTTGGGTGCCCAGACCCACTGAATACATCTACCACACAATTCCAGTGGACCAGGAAATCTGTAAGCTTGTGTATCCTAGAAAGGAAGGAAACTACCTCCATGAAACCTCAATATACTATAAATATATACTATAAAACACTAGAGCAATGACAACATCAATAGGCATGCTGGCACAGAAGGAAATTTCACAGAGCTACAGGCAACTGATGACGGGTGAGATAGGGGATCTGGCCTCTCTCGGGGATGGACTCCCTAACTGGCTATCCGATACCAAGGGTTCAGCCTTCAAAACGTGCATACAAAAGCAGCGCTATACAGAGTCAGCAGGTTGTGTTTATACATTTATGCACATATATGTTAACAAGAATAATCAAGGGAAAAAAGGCAATGGATTTGAGAGGGAGGGGTAGGGACATGGGAAAGGCTGGAGGGAGGACATTTTGTAACTATATTTAAATTAAAATTAAAACAAAAATAAACTCCTAGGCACAAGGGACTGTATAAAAGGGAGTAAACTTTGGGTAAATGAATTTGCATTCCTTATACTAATTAGTTTTACTTCTCGTGGAGCTACACAAGAATAATTTGATTTTGAGTAGCAGGGTGTAGGAAGAACATTTCTTCAACAGTTTTCACATGAGAATGGCTCATTTGACTCTGCCTCAAGTGTGTGAGTACAAATGATCCCATTTTATAGAAAACTAACCTGAAAAAACTGGAAGTCTAGGCTCACATGTTTCTAAATCCAGGCTTTTTCCTCTCTGCTTTTCATTTCTTGTAGTTTCTTAATAAATCTCAACTAATAAACAAACAAACAAGCAAAACAAAAACAAACAAATGTTCTTTGGACACTTTGGTGACAAGACATGAAATTAAATTCAGTTATCAGAAAGCTCCTTCAGTGCTATGTAAGCCACTGTGAGCTACAGTCATAACTGGTCTGGTAAGACAGGCCCCTGAATGCAACTGTGCCACGAAAGATATTGGAGTCTACCCCACAGGAGGAAGATAGTCAATGTAGGGACTTACAACCGGTCAAAATACAGAAAATAGGAGTCTGTAATGTGCTCACTCACAAATGGGCTAAGCATATCAAATTCCTTATCTCAAGACTCAAGAACCATTATGAGACAGGTGGGGGAAAGATGGTAAAGTCAGTCATTGGCTGACAGGAACAATACAGGACGTAAACCATGTCAGGGATACTCTATTAATGAACTCATAGCAGCTATGGCTGCCTCCATATGACTTACATAAAATGCTGGTCAACACTCAGGCATGGAGAAGAGAGGGGCTCACCAGGCCACACCTCCAGCTGAGGAGCTATTGATATTTTAAGATAGGGAGAATTCATTTTCTTTAATGGTGTTACCTGTAGAGTGTCATGCTTCTGTGGTTGGCTATGCGTTCACGAATACTTGAACAGCACAGTATGGGTTAAGAAAAGAGAAGGCATGAGGCTGGGAGGGGGTGGAAGGTAGGTGGTGGATGGGGGTGAAGTTAGGGGAGGTGAGGAGGCTGAATATGATCAAAATATATTGTATGCATGCATGGGATTCTCAAAGAATTTATAAGAAAATTATATATATTATATTATATTTTATTATTGAAAATATACTTTTCACTATATATATTTCAATAATAAAAGTAGTTGGGTCCTGAAAATAGAATTTTTTTTAAAAAGATATGGAGTTGGGGAATAGGAGGGAGACATGAATGGAGAAGAGGAAGAAAGTATCTGAAGTAACAAAAAATATCAAGAAAATGCCCAGATAAGAGTATATGACTTCTAAGACTGGGTGATAAAAAACAATAAAGCAGCATTTGCCTTGCTATCTCTTGGGTCATTCACTGTGCCAGAGAGAGGAGACTCTTTAATAACTCTAGGACGCTGAGACATTCTCAGGGAGACCTAGTCAGAGAGCGAGGTCTCCAGCTAACAGCATTTGTTGGAACTGATTTCTTCCGCACCAGTCAAACTCTTAGATGACACTAACTCTGGAATTTCCAGTGAGTCAGGCTCAAGTCTATGAGGGAAAAAAAATTGCAAGACAATATGTGTTACTTATTGTTTTAACCTAAACTTGCATTACCCAGTGGGCAGTTAGTCACTTAATGCAAACGTATCAATACAAACTGAGAGATGATTTGTTCTGACACATCATACCTTATGAAATCAATGCTCTGTAGATATTATGTGTGAAACAAAATGTATAGCATGCATTTAGGCCTTAAGAGGCTGGACCTGATTGCTAATATTTAGGACAGCACTTAAGAATATTGTCAACAGACAGCCTGGAGTGGCAATATTCAACTCTAGATGACAGTGCTGGGGGATTCTGTCATAGAAAGGTCTGGATTCCAAAGCAGGTTAGAAAAATTTTAAAATATGTGATGTTAGTCAAAAGTTTAAATTCATTGCACTTCAGTTTCTACATGGGTAAAATCTAATTCCGGAATCTAACACAATATCTGTAACACCTCAAAATGCATTTCAATTACTTAGAATTTAGGTATATAAGTTTTCAAAAAGTCTTAGCTTTATCATCATCATAATTAAAAGCTCAGTGGAATCCTGCCTAGGTTCAGAGCATTATACCAGAGAATCTCTTTATTGTTCCCAATGTGAATCTCATGATTCTGTGAGATGTACTTATTCTGTCTACATAACATGTCATGAAATTCACTATGGTTCTTTTCTAGAAGGTAAATTTAGGAAATGTGAGAGTAATGGATCATTAAGCAATACATAACAAATTTAGGGATATGTGAGGGAAACAGATGTAACTGTCCTTCAGTGTAGTACAACTCATAGTATTCAGTATCAGTGTTTGCCAATCCCCTGGTACATGCATAAGTCTAACGAACCCAGTTATATCAGCAATCCTAAAATGGTTTGCTCTCACTATTTCTATACACTTTAAGACATGAAAGATTTGGCTTATGTGCTATAGCTAAGTTTTGGATACTGAAGTCCACATTTTTAAAGTATATATCAATTTATTATAATGATGATGATTACCCAATTGTGATCGTGCAAATTATATAGTTTATAAAAAATAATAATATGGTATAATATTAGAAAATAATGGATCTATTTATATATTTAATACATATATAGCATATATGTATTAATACATATATAAATATATAAAGTTTTTTATATATTTAATATATTAATATAGTTAATACATATATATATATATATATATATGTCTATCATTACCTACGATAATGGAAGACACTTGTATTCTCAAATCTGTTCTTTTGATTTGATGCAGTATCAGTGCCACAAAGCCCTTGAAACACTCCCACGTATACTGACGGGAGAATGACAGTGGAAAAAATAAAATACATTTCATACTATTATAAAAATAGATTTGTTTTAAGAATCTGGATGTTCTTCACATCCTATTTTGAGAGCTACTTGACTACTCCGTGAGGGCATGAAAGAATGAAGAACCTTGATGTTGGTGCTGGAGAGTTGGCTCAGTGGTTCAGAGCATTTGTTGCCCTTGCAAAGGACTCGGGCTCAGTTGTTAGTACTCACACAGTGGCTCACAAGCACCTGTAGCTCCAATTCCAGGCAGATTTATGCTCTTTTCTAGTCTCCGTGGGCTCCTACACACACATGGTGCTGATGAACTCAAGGAAGTGAGTACTTGTACATATAAAATAAATAAGAATAAATAAGATCTGTGGCAGTAAAACTAGCCCCCATCCTGCCCCCTTTTTCCCATTAAGGTATATAAGGTTATGTGTGTGTGTATGTATGTATTATAAAATTCATCTCAACCGAGGACTCATCAGAAAGTTAAACAGTACCCAGAATTGCTAAAAGCAGTACTTCAGAATCAGGCTAAACATTTTGGATACATTATCTCATTGGATGATTACTTCTGGCTTCACAGAAGCTACAGATTACACAAGAATCAAGAGCGCATCTGAAGTCTAGCTGACTTAGAACTAATTCATGACACTTGTGGTTTACAACTTAAGAACTTACTGTCCCAAAACTGAACTTCCCTTGATCTACAAAGAGAGTTATGAATAATAGTTTGTCCCGCGCTACGGTCTCGCCAGCAAGAACGACGCGGCACACATAGGATCCTTCTGCAGTAAAGCTTTAATGCATCTTGAGAGGGAGAGCATAAGCTTGCCACGAGTGGAGACCCTGAACAATAGAACACCCATCCCTTATATGGGTCACAGCGCTTGCCTGGGACATGGAGCTTCCCATTGGCTCCCGCACATCAGGCCAGATGCCGCCACGAGAGAGGCTGAGACTCTGAGGTGGAAAATTACCAGGTGCATGCGCACTAGCCTGTTTACAACTTGTCCTCGGCCGAATGTAGGCGCCATCTTGTAATGGCGAATGTGGGTGCAACTCGGGCGGCTTCCCACAATAGTTGACAAAATAGAAAAATAGCTTAAGCAATATAAGTACATTGAAGTTGAATTTAAATTAATGTCTATACAAGTATCGAGCTCATGTCTTAAATTCCAACAATTAGAAACCTGAAGCAACTAAGATCAGATTAATGTGCAGAAGTATCATTCCAAGGTTAGTCTGGGCTGCATAAGGCTCTGTTTTTAATATATTAAAATAAAATAAAATAAAATAGTAAAATGTAACCAACCAGCTGACTAACCAACCAAAGAAACAAAAAAACCTAAGTCCCTACAAACAGAAATTCCAGTAGGCACTGTCCTGGAGCACCGATGAAAATTTTCTAGAAGGCTGAGATGGTTATTGCTAATTATCAAGTTGACGCAATCTAGAGTCACCAGAGAATAGAACCTGAATGAAGGATTGTCCAGATATGGCTGTCTAAAGCAGGCCTCTGGGCATGTCTCTGGGGATTGTCTTGATTGCGTTAATTGAGGTCAGAAGATCTGGGCATGTCAGGTGGCAACATTCCCTTGTCTGGGGACACTTCACTGCTTAAGAGTGGAGAAAGCCAACTGAGCACCAGCATGCATGTAGTTACTGCTCTTTGTTCTTGGTCATGGCTGGGATCAGATTGTGATCTGAAGCTTCTGCTGTTGTGACTCCCTTGCAATGTTGGACAGTAACCTGGAACTATGAGCTTAAACAGTCTCTTTCTCCTCCCCTATGTTGCTACTGTCAGAGAATATTATCACAGTAATCAGAAAAGAAACCCAGACAAAGAACAACTTGAGCTGGGTCTTTGTGGCTTATGGGCTTATGTGACTGGGCTACATGAGTCTTCTCCATTTCCTATATGTCAAAGTAAAATAAAAACAAAACACAACGACATTTATAATAAATATCAGAGGGCAGATCAGATTGTAAAAATTCAGAAAAACAGTTAAAAGCATAATAAGAGCAAGATAGGAAATCTAGGAAAATAAAAAGTTTGTATGGTGAATGAAGGAGACTTAAATATTCAGGGTGAACCATGCAGTGTTTTAGTGTTGAAGGTGTTCTCAGCCCAGCATAGTAGTTCTGGTATTGTGGAGGCTTCACACCCAGGGATGGGGGAAGAGCCTTATGTTGAGAAAGCCTTCACTTTTAATCAACAACAGGCTGGCATGTTTTTCAGACTATGAAACTTTTCCCAGGAGCACATCAATAGCTACAGTTGGTTAAGTATGGTCCAGTATTATCTCATGCTCAATGTGTAATATTTCCTAATCATAAATAACTTATGATTAATATCAATAGTGAAGACTGTAACTGGGGGCCTTACTATGCCTATCACACTTCCCCAATAATGACGAGGAGGCTTAAATTTCTTTACAATGCTTTCAGCGTTAGCTTAGGCTTGCTCTCCAACTAGCTCTTAACCTATTAACCCGTTTGTACTATTGTATGTTCTGTAAGGTGGCTGGTTATCTCTCCTCAGTTTCACAGGTCTGACTTTCTCCAAGTCTGGGTGTTGAACCTCCTGCCTCTGACTCTTTCCCAGAGTTCCTCTCTGTTGGATGTCCATCTTTCTATTCTGCCTTTTGCTGTTGGCTCTAGGCTTTTTATTTTAACCAATCAGAAGGTACCTTAGGTAGGCAAGGAAGAACAGACACATGTCTTCACACAGTGTACAAAAACTTCACTCCAACCGAAGACACAATAATACACTTGGGGTGAGAAGAGTGCGATTGGAAAAGCAGAAGTTTAGGATCATGAATTTCAAGCTTATCAATGGAAGTTGTTATGTCACTGACTCCAGTCAGTCATGTGCTCTTTAGTGATTCATAGTTCATACCAATCTCATGAAGAAAGAGATAATTGGCAGATATGTTAATATTTGATAGGTGATCTACATCAATATTAAAATACATAAACTTAGAGGGTATAATGATGGATGGGCAGCTTGCTCTCTAACCTTGAAGCTCCTTTCTCAAGGAAGAACCCTCCACACCTTGTGATGATTATTTAGATTGGTGCTTTGAAAAGGCTCTCTGAACACGAGTACCCAGGCCCCTTTACACCCTGTCCCTGAGAAATGATCACGTATAGGAAAGACAGTTCTCTGGTATTTAGGATTAGAAAGGTCTTTTCGACCCATAAGTGTGGACCATGCTTTTCAACATGAGATTTATAAGTAATAAAAGTGGGATCTTGGTTCCCATTTGCCTTACCATTTTCTTCTTATACATTTACTTTAGATTGCAGCCAGAGAAAATGGATGTTATTTTCTAAGTCCCCTAAAGACTCCAAAAACATGTTATTATTATTGTTATTTTTTGAAAAAGAAAAAGAAAATAGCATGCAAGTGAAGTGACAGCAATTTCCAGAGGAATCTTGTGAGATTGGCTTGGGGGTATCTGATTTAATCAAACAGATTGGTTGGTACAATGTCTGATGTGTTTTCCAGTTTAAAAGGATAGCAGTTCTGAGATTTAGATAAAGGAACTACAAAAATCACTGATAAAGCAACTTCAAAATTCTACTTCCCAATGTTGTTCCAAATTATCTCAAATTTCTTATAAATGTGCTTTGGAGTTTTCTTTAATTCAAATCTTTCAGTTCCTGTATATTGCTGAAAAATTAAATTACATCAACTTGTCTACCTTTTTCCAAAACCAAGAAAAGAGCTGAAGTTTTTGAAGAAATGTCTTAAGTTGACTTGGAAGTAATACATTTCCAGAAGAATATCTCATTAATGGAATTGGTATATTATTTTCCCCAAACCAAAACTTTTCCAGAACATATTTTTTCACGTAACAAGTTAGTGTTGGTGACTCAAGTTTCTTCCAATTGTGGTATTTCTTAAAGTTAAGTTAGAAATCATTTGAGAAGGGAGAATATATTATTGATCATGTTATACTTAAGATGAAACAGCAAACCCAAACATCTACAATCAATAATATATGTCAAGATAGGAAATTTCAGCTACAAAATTTACATGTAAAATTTAAAATTTTATCAAAAGTTATCAGGCTCTATGCTCAAGGTGACATCTTCTATGGCTGTAAACTAATATTTATTATTAGATCTCATTTAAAGAACTGAGTAAATACAATTGGTAATGAGAAAATCATATTTTATTAATTGTATTTTTGAAATTAAAATATAATTACATCATTTTCCCCTTTCTCTTTCCTCTCTGAAATCCCTCTTCTGTATATCTCCTTTCTCTTTCTCAAATTGATGGCCTCATTTTCTTTACGTGCTTGCAAGCATGCAAGTGCACATGCAGATATTTTATTAAATATGAAAATTTGATTTTTCCAAATTACATATAATATTGAAAATAGCAAAGTAGTATTAAACCGGGAAAACTGGACTCTTGTTTTCTATATCATGCTGAAAAATAAAATGACTCACAATTAAATTTTAGTTCTGGCTTTGATAGGCTGGAGAAGATTAATTTCAGAGAACTTAAAGTCTAATTACTGTAAAAATTAATACTGAGTACTATACAGTCAGAGATTTTTCAAGTAAAAACAGAAATTTGTTCAACCTCTCAAGCTTTTCTGATGATTAAGTATTATTATTTTATTCTGAAACATCAAAGCAATGGATTTTTTTTTTGTTACAAAATTATTTATAAATGAGTGGACTTTGTATCTTGATGTTAGAAAATACATGAAAAAACATCTTCAGTATTCTAATAATATAACAATTTGAGGACCTCAGTGATGTTGATAAAATCAGAACATACTATAAACTTTATTATACATTATTCATAAACTCTTAAATTATGTGATTGGTAGATATATTAAAATATGTAAGAAAATGAGTTTTGAATTTTAGCTAGCTTCTTGCAATTCAAGCACATTTTCATGGGCACATTTTACTTTTTGGGAGTTCAAAATATAATTTTCCTTTCTTTACACAGTACATTAATTCATGTTCATTATAACTGAGATTAAAATCTGCTTTCTGCTTCCTCATCACATAAGTAAGATGTTTCATTATTCAATGAAAGGAAGTGAGGGGCCAAGCAATCTCTCTTAGTATTTTCAGTGTAAAGAAGTCCAAACAAGACTTGTGGCATAGAAAACTAATATAATGATCAAAAGAAAAATATGTTTCTCAATACTAGCAAAAATAAAACAAAATCATTATTTTTTAAAATAATTATTAAAGCTCCAAAGTGCTTAAGCATGCATCTAATAAAACAGGTATAAAATATAAAAGCATCTAAGTGTTAATGAAGGAAGTAACATATGATTGAAATAAATAGCCAGATAGGTTAGGAACGTGGGTCAGAAGAACCAGCACAGCATGCAGTCTCCATACATCATACATATGTCATACAATTTCAATTAAGATCTGTGTGTAGACTTTCATAAATATACATCAATTGATTCTAAAGTGTGTAGGGTCTTACTGTGTTGACCAGGCTGGCCCCAAATTCAGAGATCTTCACGTCTTTTCCTCTTGACTGATGAGATTAAAGGTGAATACCACCATACCCAGATAAGATCAGCAGTTCTATTCAAATTAAAAACTTTAGAAACATCACTCAGCATGAGTCTAAGACTCCTAATTCAGAGTAGGGACAACATTGCAGTATTTAGCTTAAGGACATGATACACAGATCCAGAGAACCTGACAGAAATGGAAATAAATTGATATAAATATAAGCTATTGCATTTTTTGATAAATAAAGGGGAGGGTAATCTTTTTAGCAAATGTGGTTAAAATAATTAGAAATGCACATTCACAAATGGGGTGGGAGGACTTAAATGAAGCCTTGCATTGCATAGAAGAATCTAAATGAATCATAGATATAAAAGTAAAGCTACAAAAAGTTTGTAAGAAAATATAGGAGGAAAATCAGCATAAATATAGATTAAGTAACTCTTTATAAAACCAAACCACAATCCACAATGAAAAATTAAAATCTAACTTTATTAAAAGTTGAAATATCTATTCTGAGACAGACTTTGGCGTGTGTGTGTGTGTGTGTGTGTGTGTGACTGTACACATGTGTTATCTATGTGCAGAAGACCTACAGGGCCATTTCTGTCCTCACCCTTTGACTGGGATATGGCACAGTGATTTCTTCTCTTTGGAAACTTGACATTCCATTTTTAATTATTATTAAGTGTTTTCTGATTAGTTGTTTCCTCATAAATTGGAAACTGTTCAAAAGCTAGCTCTTTCCAATCACTAGCTCCTCACTCCTCTGCATCTCTAAAGTCTCTGGCTAAACGACTTGCAAGGGATGCTGATACTCGTCATTGGCTAGCTAGTAGTTGTGTTCTTCCAGGAGCTGTTCATGTACATATGTGCCAGGATGAGGTCATTTCAATGTAAGGTGAACAAACAGAGAAGGACAACTGACCATAATGATCATGTTATAAGGCAGGATTTCAAAATCCTTTGCCTCTGAACAAGATGTGACTGTTGAAGCCATGGTAGATGGATAAGGCTTGAAGGGTGACTTCATTGAGCAGAACTACCAAAGTGAGAAGCTGACACTGGGGCATAGATTTCCTTCCTGGTGACTATAATGTCCTCTAAAACATAGCCTTGCCTTGTGTCTAGTTTAGTGCCATCTGAACATTACACGAGTCTACTTTGCTGCCATTACCTCTGCCATTGAGACTGGAATCACACTTGTGGCTGGTCCTTTGTGAAGCTGTTCAATCTGGAAAGGGCCATAAGGAAATGTCTTTTCCCATTCTACATACATCACTATCTTAGCTATTTTTCTATTGCTTTGATAAGACATTATGATAGAGGTGACTATGGAAGAGTTTATTGGACTTACAGTTTCATAGGATTAGGGGCCAAGACAAACATGGCAGGATTGACAATAGCAGACAGGTAGGAATTGTGCTGGGGCAGTAGCCAAGAGCTTATATGATGAGACTCAGCCATAAGACAAATGGGAGTAGTCTGGGCTTTTGAAAACTCAAACCCTACCAGCAAAGACACACCTCCTCCAACAAGGCCACACCTCTTAATCCTTCCCAAATAGTTCCACCAACTGAGGACTAAGTGTTCAAATATATTACCCCATGGGGGCCATTCCTGCTAAAGCCACCACACTAACAGATGCCAAAGAACAAAGGCCTTACTGGAAATTGTGTGTTCCGAAGATTAAACAAAACAAAACAAAACAAAACAAAACACAATAAAACACTGGCTTTTTTTTATTCTTGCCCCCTTATACAATGTGCACTGATGGTTTGGTGGGACTACTAACTTTAAATGCTTTCATTTCAGAGAGTATACTACTTGATAGGCCTCATAGAAGGAATGCCTCAGGCTTCGCTGCACGAATTTATACCTAAACTATCTACATAGGTAGAGAAGAGTTAAGTGTAATTAATTTCACAATGTAATCTGACATAACATATCTTGGTCAGATGTCATCACCAGCCTTAGCTCTGTTTTCCCAATATTGTAGAAACTCTGCATGAAGTGAGAGAAAGAAAGGAAATGTTTATTTAGGGTTGTCTGTGTGGTCAAGACTTCTCAGCTGATTGCCAAGAAATGTAAATTGTCTTCCTGTGGTCAATGCCAAGTAGCTCCATCCTCACTTTCTTACTGGAGAATGATTTGCCTTTCTTCAAATCTTACACCTTTGTAGTTGTTGTTCACACTGTTTCATCTCGGGAGCTTCCTTACTGAAAACCTCAGCCCCATGAGACAACATTTTCAGCATAGGAGAAAAGCACGTACTACTGAGCAGCATATGTCTAGACTCAAAGCATGATCTTGAAGCTAGCTTCAGAAAAGATAAATTCATGAAGCAATTAAGGTGACATACATATTTGTTTAAGAATGATGTGGTTATCCCCTCGACTGTTCTTTCAAGACATTTCTTTTTTCATACATTTGGAGTGTAAAAAGAGGTTGATAAAGCATTCATCAAATTAAGCCCCTAGGGACCTGCATGCCTGACCACATTGCTTTCAACATTTTATAACTGACTTTGATGTTTTTATAAGCTTTTGGTTGCATTTATTGTAGAGCCATATTAAATGATTTTCTATGACACACAGCATTCCTATATGGTTCTGTGGTACAACTTTCTCGTGTGCTGGAGAATTTAGGAAACATCTCTTGTTTTTATCTTTGGGATTCTTGTAGGTGAATTTCTCTCTTTCTTTGCTTTCTCTGGTTAAGAAGTTCAGAGTCAAATTTACAACCTATTTCCAACACTTGGCTCTGTCTTTGTTATGGTGTGCCTCTAGGGAATGTATTTATAAAATAACCTTACCAAAATTTACCCAGAACTACACCCCATACACCTATTTGTGTCAAGTATTTATCATGTATTTATTTTTAGACTGTAATAATATATGCATTCTGCTAGAGTTATAAAATAGTTTTCAGTTGAGAAATGATAAAACTAATTGCTAAACATCTGTATGTGCCTGTGTCAGAAATACAGATACAGAGGAGTGTGTGTGTGTGTATGTGTGTGTAGATCTGTGTTCACAAGTACAAATTGATGTGGATTATATGTTTAGAGACTTGAAATATTATAAAGTTTGCCTAAGCATGGATCTAGGCAATACTCCCTCAGCACTGCCACAGCCAATAAGAGTGTGCCACAATGAAAGCAATGAGATGCTCTTCTTCTTCACTCCTCTGTGTGTTCTTACAGAATTCTGTCAACGGAGATCAAAAGACTATAAAGATTTCAGTGACCTAGTGACAAAGTTACATATCTTCCATAGAGATCTCAAACTATTCCTATACGATTCACTTCCAGTGTTCATTATGCCATATATTAACCCCCCATCCCCCAGATTGAACTCAGAAACACATTCATGGAAAGTACCCACCCTACCACTGACCTAAAGCCTGAGTCTTATCAATCAGAGTAGCACCTCCTATCTACAAAAGAATTTAGTAGGATGTCTACAAATGAAAACTATTAACCTATTTCATTTCTAGATAAGTGCATTAATTAAGTAGCCTTTAAAAACATTGAGGCCTATAATATAGATAATACAAACTCTGTAAATAGAGAAGGCAAAACTAAAACTTCTCTTGACATGTCAGTATCCCTATTATCAGATACAGTGGATCTGGTTTTCTGACAAGTCTATGTATGTGGTCAGAGAGAATGAGTCAGGGCAGTATTGGTAAGTGTTTGCTGCAGTGTTGTCATTGGTTGTTATGGGTTACATCAGTGAAACTGAACTTGAAAACCTGGTGCCAGTGGATAGACAGTAGTGGATAGACAGATAGCCACTGGATAGTCTAGGGATATTCATGAAAATGATCCTTCTGAAAGATAAATTATTTTTTCCATTTTAATTTGACTGTAAGAGAGCTAATTCACCCTCTATAAAAGATACATACATGTGTAATTGTAAATTTAGAAGGAAGACTATTACAAAACAGGAAGGAGACCAGAGGGAGATGGAAAGAAGACTTTAATGGGGACATGATAAATGTGTATGGCATGAACATGTGGAACTGCATAACAGTAATGCATCATTTTGTGTAACGAATATTTGCTGTAAATTTGTGAATCTCATAAGGATAAAAGCAGGGTATGAAAGGCAAATCTATTGTAAGAGTTACAAATCTCAAATGGTTATTTTAGAGCTGGTGGGTAAGTTGCTTGCTGCCCAGCCAGACACCTGAGTTTAATCCCAGGATCAGCATGGTGGAAAGAGATCCAAACCCTTATGCAAATTGTTCTTTGATCTCATGGGCTTAGGACATGTATATACATATGCACACTCACACACACACACACGTACACACTCATATACACACATGCACAATATGCACACATGCATACATACATGAGGAAATAGATGTACTTAAAAATTACAGAAAACTAAACTGATTATTTTAGAAGAAAAGTGCCTGAAGCAATTAAGAGATATGGATGATATGCTGGCTAGTTTTTGTCAACTTGACACAAGCTAGAGTCATCTGAAAGGAGAGAACCTCAATTAAGAAAATGCCTTCAGAAGATCAGGCTTTAGGCAGACTGGCATTTTCTTAATCAGTGATCATGGGCAAGAGCCCAGCCCATTGTGGGTGGTAACTGTCTGGGCTGGTGGTGCTGAATTCTATAAGAAATTAGGCTGAGCAGGTATGAGGAGCAAGCCAGTAAGCAGCACTCCTCCATGACCTCTGCATCAGCTCCTACCTCCAGGTTACTGCCCAGTTTGAATTCTTGTCTTGGCTTCTTTCAATAAACTGTGCCTCGGGATATGTAAGCCAGATACCCTCACCCCAACTGCTTCATCACAGCAATAGTAAGCCAAAGTAAGACAGATGAGAATGGAGACAAGAGATATAAAAATGATGTTGTATAGTTATACATGGACACTTAAACTTTCTGCTTCTTTAGAAAGGTGAAATACACATTTGCTATTTTGCCATTCCTTGTCTCTTGTGTGTTTGTTACAATTAGCACACAGAAGGTCTGTGGATAGACAGAGCAGCTCAGGCTGCTATTCCATTATGCTCCATACTCATTGTGTTCAGGGAGTATTCTGTCTTTTCTCTTCTCTTCTCTTCTCTTCTCTTCTCTTCTCTTCTCTTCTCTTCTCTTCTCTTCTC
>JADRCH010000640.1:91231-124951 GCA_019843965.1 Rhynchomys soricoides | reverse complement strand
TCTTCTCTTCTCTTCTCTTCTCTTCTCTTCTCTTCTCTTCTCTTCTCCCCTCCCCTTCATTCCCCTCCTCTGACCCCACCCTCTCTCTCTCACCTAAGCACTCTTTGTCTTTGCCCACCAAAGACTTAGAGGTAATTCAAACCACTGGGTGTGCCAGTTTTTGTACCAAGGCTATGAAAAGCAAAGTGACACAGTAAGAGTGTTATACTTTTGAGTTTCTCATCAATAAGTTATAAAAAGTATGAGTGTGTATATTGCTAAAGATGCTTAAGAAAATAGTATTTTCTAAAGGGGGAAATGATTGTTCTCTAACTTAAAGTATTAAAATTAATAATTAGGATTCAACACGTCTTTCTTGTTTCATAAGGTATGTTATAATAGAGAATGTCATTTTAAAACTTAATTTTATGGCAATTTGAGAATCTTAATCACAAAGTGCTGAATGCTGTAAATAAAGGTCTCCCACCCTCACCCCTTGCCACCTGGATGTCCGTGTTTCAGGTGAGCAAGCTCCTGGGACATGAGCACAGGAGAGCTGGCTCTGCCTCTTGTCTGTGCCACAGTGTCTTGGACCAGGGAAAGACACCCTCTTCCCCTGCAGCAATGGCAAACAGCTGGTGCTGAGGTTATGAGAGTGGGGGAACTGGCCCTGCCCCTCACTGGCTGCAGCACTCAGGACAGCAGGCTCTGTACCTCACCTGAGCATCTGGGTAGAGCTCACTCTGTTGGTGAGGCTTGCTGGTGAGTTGGCAGGCTTGCCAGCTTGGATACCTCAGGCCCATCCAGGGCTTTGAATTGTCACACCCCAACATCTACCCCATCAATGAACTGTTGGAATGATGAGGGAGCCAGTTCTACAGATCCAAATCTAAACGATCTCCATGACACAGGTCAACAATAGGATAGCCAAAAGGAGTCCCAGTGAGGTTCCAGTATTGATAGAGTAGCAGAAGCCAGAGACCTCAAACCAGACCAGCAAGTCATTGCAATGAGCATTTGCAAGCAAAGAAGTGCAGAGAAAAAAGAGAATACTGTGACCAGGCAGTGGTGGCGTACGCCTTTAATCCCAGCATTCAGGAGGCAGAGGCTGGCGGATTTCTGAGTTCGAGACTACCCTGGTCTACAGAGTGAGTTCCTGGACAGGCAGGGTTACACAGAGAAACCCTGTCTCGAAAAAACAAAAAAACAAAACAAAACAAACAAACAAACAAAAGAGAATACTGTGGGACATGCTATGACACACCACAGCTTCCATGATGAGATCATTTTTCTCTGTTGGGCAGGGGGAGGTTGCAAGGGCAGAGGTCAGGTACAAGGGAGGGGGAGATGAGAGGGATTGGGGTGCATGGTGATAAGATCACAAAGAACCAATGAATTTTTTAAGTCTTAAAAATCAACAAATAAAAATGAAATTGAATAGTAATCAAAAAGAAGTTTAGGGATAGGATATAGCTCTCACCTGTAAGGTCTTAATCACCTTGGCAACCACTTTGAATCTTTGTTCCCTCAGCTATAGGACAAGAGACTGCCACGAGACATCCCAATGAGCAGTATTCACTCAAATCCCTTCAGTCATGTGTACCCACTCGTGCCAGGTATTTAAGGATGGTGGTGTTGCTTCAGGTGATGAAGACATATCAATATGGGAAACACTGCTGTTCTCATGAGTTGTGCATTTTAATGGGGCAGAGAGACAACAGAACACACCAAATGAAGAGTAACCAATTGATAGCCAAGAGAAAACAAACCATATACTAAAGAATGGAGACAGTTGGCTCTTTTAGAAACTTAGTAATTAAAACGTGTCTGTTACTTGTATAACAGGAACTGCAGGAGCAAGGAACTTCTATCCAGGGCTCATTTTCATCACGAGCAGTAAAAACCTTGTAAATGTTTAGTAGTTCTATTTTATTTATTTTAAGATTTATTTTTATCGTGTGTGTTTACGTGTACGTGTACGCATGTGTCTGTGTGTGAATGCCATTATGTGGATGGATGCTGACACGGGTCAGAAGAGGGCATCCATTTCCTTGGAGTTGGAATTATAGTAAATTGTGAGCAGACTCATGTGGGTTCTGGGAGACAAGCTAGAGACATCTGGAAGAGTGGCAGTTGCTGTTAGCGGCTCAGCCACCTCTCCATGGCCAATGTTTTGTTTGTTTGTTTGTTTTCCTTTAAAAACAAATTTCTAAAATTTAATGTGAAAAACTATATAACAATGCACAGAACCACGGAACTACTTACTTTTACGTATATTTATGTATACACACACACAAACACAAACACACATCCCAAATACATCATAAATACATTACATTAAGAACTATGAACTGGACAGTATGAGATTCATAGTGATTGTTTCATACGGTTCTGAGGGCTTTATTATTATCTTTAAATCTGCAACACTAAACAGTTCAGACACAGTAGGAGATGCTGTCTTTCACAATAACACTTGACTAAATCTTTGACATAGGCATTTACAGGTGAAAACACGCACCATGGATAAATACTTTTCTAGAGCTTACCATGCGTTTAACAGCCAATTTGCTATTTTTCTATGATAATTGCATAAGAAGGATTCAACAATAGCACTTCCATAATTTTACTTTAATGGAAGTAGACTGAATTCACTTAGGATAATAATAGTTGTGGACCAGCATGGCCCAGGGGATGCAGGTGCTTTCTGCCAAGCCTGATGATCCGAGTTTGCTGCCTAGAGCACATGGTGGAAGGAATCATCTAAATGCTAAGATTTGTCCTCTGCCTGCCCAGTGCCTGCTGTGGCATCTGTGTACCCTTCCCCAGACAAACATGAGTAAATAAGTATAATACTTTTTTTTTTTTGGAGTTATTGTTCAAATAATGGCAAAGATGGCATGTTTTCAATCAAATAAGTAGATCATGGGAAGATCATATTTTAATCATCTAAATCATGCTACTGAAAGGCATTAAACCATCAAAGCAACAGGATACCATTAGTTATGCTTTAGTTCTATTTTTGATGAGAAATTTCTTGTTATGCCATAGGAATGGCTGTTTAACACACTCCCGACTCCTTGAAATGCTGGATATGCTCTGCAAATTTTCCTATTAAACTGCATATTTTTAAAACTCTCTCTGCATTGTTTCTCTAAAGTTGCATATTATTCATGTGGTGGCATAGCAAACTTTTTTCTTGTTTTCTCCCTTCTGTTTTTAATAGTTTTGTTTAAGACATTGAAAGGACATTTTTCTAAACTGTCCCAGATATACGCTTAGCATATATAATTAACTTGCAATGCAAAAGAAACTGACAAGATAAAGGTAGATGCTCTCTGCTGCAGAGATTTCACCTCCTACTGCCTGTTTGTTAAGGAAACAATTGTGCCTGCAGCTTGCCCTGAACTTCAAAAGACACTCTGGTCAGAGATCTTGAGAGGTGAAGAATGTAAATGCATTTTCCTCTAACTCTATAAATCTCATGCTTACTATGCCAGCACGCAGAAAGAAATGCTCTGCTCCTGTCTGAGCTTACATTTCCCAAATGGCATTGGTTCAAGTCACCATATAGGCACACAACACAATCAAAGCAATCACTAGTCATTTTTTTTTTTTTTTGAAATAGAAGATAGCAAGGTCATCTCTCTCTCTCTGTCTCTCTCTCTGTCTCTCTCTGTC
Source organism: Rhynchomys soricoides (assembly GCA_019843965.1). Lineage (NCBI taxonomy): Eukaryota > Metazoa > Chordata > Mammalia > Rodentia > Muridae > Rhynchomys > Rhynchomys soricoides. The sequence continues at coordinate 121,294 of JADRCH010000640.1, read as the reverse complement.
TCTCTCTCTGTCTCTCTCTCTGTCTCTCTCTGTCTCTCTCTGTCTCTGTCTCTCTCTCTCTCTCTCTCTCTCTCTCACACACACACACACACACACACACACCCATAATGTACTAAGTGAAATGTTTAGCTTATTTTACGATTTAGACTGTAAAGCAATTCAGGAAGGTCAACTGTCAACTTAAATGATCTTATTTTCAATAGGCAAGTCCATAGTTCTTAGATTACTGCTTTGTAATTACTTAATGGACCTGGTGTCCCCTGAAAAGCATTCTTTGATTTAGATCAATTGCTAATTTGAAGGAATCAGTGTAGACTTTATCACTACCAACTTCAGCATCAACTTAATCACTTAAATTTCAAAGAGGTACTGTGGTAGATAAAAGGAAGGAAGAGAAGTAAATAGGAACTGGACATGAAACCAAAACACTTGATGAACTACATTCAAAGATAAACCATCAGGATCTCTTAAGTGGGTTTGGAAGATTTCCAGTGGCAAATTAACAGTCAAATTCAAGTTGTTTTTTTTTTTTAACCTCATTTAATCATTGGGTCGTTTAATAATTATTCAGAATTATGGGTATTGTCATGTAAAGAGGGGTGGGACCAACAGGAATAAAGCCAAGGTCTTGTCCATAGGCCCCGGATATGGAATAAAGACTTGAGGACTTCAGAGGCCTTGGGAATTCTGAACAAAAGGGGTCAACTGTAAACCTAGGCCACTTCAGAGCAAGGGAATAGCGGGCACCCCTCCTTGAGACTTGGGAATTGCTCACACAGAAAGGCTTTGAAAATCTGGGATAAAAAAAATTAAAAATAAAAAACTTGTCTATATCTCATTGATATAATGGAAGCACGTAGGTAAAAGAAGATGATACATTTAAGGCAAAGTAACCTATATTTTATTTTTACCGACAAACTCATTTACAGTATAACATTTGATGTAAAGCAGAAAATTCCATTTCTCATTAAGTTTTATTGATTTTTTTTTTAAATTCAAAACATTGGAATATATCCCTGAAAAATCTCTCATAAATCTTTCATGGTTAGAACTATGGAGTAGAACTCACCAGTTATCAGCTAAACTACAATTTCATTATTAAAACCTGAAGTGATGTTGGGGCTTTATCCAGTGACTGATGTTTTCACTCTCCAAAGCCTCTATGCTCAGGAGTTGATTGTTTCTGTCTAAACCTAGTCTCTCTGAGTATGACCGCTTAATGGTGCATCCCACTTAATCTCTCCATTTACTAATTCTCTCTACCCTTCATTTTTTCAACTGACTTAAACGCGCACACACACACAACACACACACACACACACACACACACACACACACACATTCTTTAGAAATGAAGCTCCATCTTTTTTTTAAATGCTATCATTACGTGTGTACCCAAGACCTTCATTGTGAACCAGAGGCAATTGTTAAGGCCTGGTCAATAGACCACACAGACTTTAATTCATAATAACAATAAAAAACCTTATCCATACTGGTAGTTATTTCTCAACTTAATGTTCAAAGGAATGGTCCCTTTTATTGCATTTGAACTGGTGACATTTGTAGTCCGTCATTACCTGCAGAAAGAATGAACTAGCTTCTCAACATGCACGAGAGGGAAGTAACCTTTAGAAACATTTTCAGAGTGAAGCTGTTTTCTTGATGTGTGTGTGTGTGTATCTGTACTTGTGTGTATGTGTGTATATGTGCATGTATGTGTATGCTTGAAATAGAAATATGAAAAACGTAACTTGTTACTAAAAATAGTCTCAGAAGTTAAAAAGAATGTTCATTTTATCCTATACATCCCTTAGGGACAGGAATTCTATGAATTGGTAGTTAAGTAAATTATGTATGTTAATAATTTCTGAAACCAAGAGAGAATTCAAAAAATTAAATCCAACTGACATTAAACATCTGATAGACATGTTAGCTGTTGCTGCTGTTGTTGTAGTCTTTTGTTATTGATAAATCCCAGACCCTTGTGCACCACAGGCAAGTATTCAACCATCATACCATATACCTAGATCAGCGTCCACAAAGCAGTCTTGAAAAGAGTTTTGAAATACAAAGATATATGTGTATATACCTTTTGTTTTGTTTGTTTATGTTTATGAGAAGTGATAAAATCCACACTATAGGCATACCCAGCACATAGTAAATATGAAGGCAGGTGGAAATGAAATCGTTCTGCTGGGTCCAAACCTTGTCCAAGCACACCCGCTCCTTACTATTATTTACTCTTCCACTAAAGCTCTGACCAACCTGAATGTCAAGACAAGCTGTGGCTTCTCTGTAGTTTAAACAGTCAGGGAGAACCAGAATGGCCTTTTGAGATTAGGAACAGCTAGAAGAGTAAACTTGGGGTACCTACTACACTTTCATAGGCTCTTAGTTTTTATGATTTTAAAGTGGCCTTTCATATGTCTTTAGATAAAGACACAATATCCAGACTTTTAATCTTTATTCAGTCTCCTGCATGTCTGTATCCTACTAACATGGTGTTTTTTTTTTTGCTCTCAGACTTTGGAAGAACTGTGGGTTCTGTTGGACCTTACAATAGCTTGTTTATTGTCCTTGGATTAATGGTGTCATCCATAAAGGTCCTCCAAAGCAAGCCCAAGAATTCAATGTTCAGATAGCTAGCAGGAAAGCCATTCTCTTACATTATGTGAAGAATAATCATTTCAATAAAAGATTGAGATTTTTTCTCTACTATACAGTCAAAATTATTCTGCTTATTATAAGGGAAACTACGTCCTACATAAGAAAAAACAACATAAATTTACAACTGCCTAGACCATGTGAATATGACTTCTCCTCGATTTTAATGGCCTTATAAAATTGAGATGTAATTGATATACTATAAAACTTACCTTTTTAAAGTATAGATTTCAGTGAGTTTTAATATATTTATAAATTTGGGCAACCATTCTCTCTAATTCCAGATTATTTTCCTTGCCCATAATGAAACCCCATGGTTGTTTTCCTTCCTCTCCAACCTCAATCTTCCTTTCTCTAGGCAACCATAACTATTTTCTGTTTCTACATACTCTACAATTTTTGAAACTTCATGTAAAAGGAACCCTGAAGAGTGTGTGTGTGTGTGTGTGTGTGTGTGTGTGTGTGTGTGGTGTAACTTTGTCTTAGGGAAATGGTTTTAAGATATTTATATTGCAATGTATATTAGTTTTCTTTTGTTTTGTAGTTGCCAGGTGATAATGCATTATACTAACAAACCATAGATTTTTGTGGACATGTTTTTACTTTTCTTAGGTTGATATAAAAAATTACCCTGAAATTCCTAGACATCTCTCCATTTAACTTTTTAAACAAGTGTGTGAAATTCTTTTCCAGAATGTCTGTACCAATAACCCTCCCTCAGCAATTCCACTTTCTCCAAGTCATAGGCAACATTGTTTCTTTCATGTTGAGAGAACCATCAATTGCCCGCAGCTCCTAAGGTAGGGCTAGCATCCTTCTGATGCCTCCTACCATTCATGCTGAGATGCTGACTGGATTGAGACTGTGTGGGTCTTATGTACTCCATCACAGCTGCTGAGTGTACATGAGCTTAACAGTCTTGTCATGTCCAGAAGACATAAAGAAATTCTTCCTACCATCGAGCTATATTTTATAATCTCTCGTCTTCCCTTTCACAATGTTTCCTAAACCTTGAGGGCAGGGCATGTTATATAGATCTTTGAGGGTGAGTAGTCCTCTGCCACTAACTCTGCACTTTAATCAGCTGTGTGTGTCTGTGTTAACCAGAATCTACTACATAAAATCAGTTCTACAAAGAGGGGCTTCAATTGGTATTCCATGTTCAGCCTACATCTAAAGATTGAGAGACTTTCCTCTTCTTCTTCCTCCTCCTCCTTCTTCTCCTCCTCCTCCTTCAGTTTCTTCTTCTTCTTCTTGTTGTTCTTTCCCTCCTACTTCTCATTCTTCTTGTTCTTGCTTTCTTGTTGTTTTTCTCAATCATCATCATCCTTGTTGTTTTTCCACTTCTACTTCACCACCACGACTACTACTTCTCCTTCTTCTTCTTCTTCTTCTTCTTCTTCCTCCTCCTCCTCCTCCTCCTCCTCCTCCTCCTCCTTCTCCTTCTTCTCTACCTTCATGCTCCTCCTAATTCTTTTGTTTTACCTAGTTTTTTAAAAAATTTTTTTGAAATTTTTATTAAAATTTGAATGCAATATATTTTTATCAGGTTTATCCCTTACACAACTCTTCCAAGTCTTCCTCACCTGCATACTGACCCAACTTTATATCCTCCATTTGTCTCTCTCACACTCTTTCAAAAATCCCCATATGCACACAAAACCAAAAATCAGAATACATAAACAAAAGACCAATAAGAAAATGTTAAAATGAAGCTAAAAGCATGTGTGTGGGGGTGTGTGTGTGTGCACACACGTGTGCACATGAACACACGTGCACACGCGCGCACACACAAACACACACATGGAAGAAAAAATGAAAAGAATCACCTAGTGGAGTTTGTTTTATGTTGTACAACTATTCCTTAGCATGGGGTTCTACCATTGAATATAATTTATATACTCAGGTACACTCTATTAGAGAAAACTGATTTTCTATTGTACATAGCTTCTTGGTTAACCTATATTTACTTCACCCTCTCTGTGCTGAGACCTCATACTTGAACCTTGCAGGTCTTATATATGCAACCATAGACTCTGTGAGTATTTAAGTACATTAGTGCCATTGTGTCTGGAAGGAACTACCTCCTTGGAGTCATCAATTGCCTCTGGTTCATAAAATCTTCCTGCCATCTCTTTCCCATAGATCCCAAAGTTCTGAAGGGAGGAGTTTGATGAAGAGATCCCATTTAGGACTGAGTACTTCAAAGTCTTGTACTCTGCATATTGTCCAATTGTGTATCTTTGTATTATTTACAATCTACTGCAAGAAAAAGCTTCCTTGATGAGGGTTGAGAGGCACTGATCTATGGATGTAGCAATATGTAATTAGGAGCCATCTTTAACTATGTTCTCTTAGCAGAACAGTAGTTGGTTTCTCCCTAGCCAATGTCCTATCTAGTCTCAGATTCTTGGTCACTTTATCAGTGTTAGGTATGAGTTCCATCTCGTGGAGTGGGCCTTAAATACAAAAAGAAAGTGTCTTCTTACTGCTATAATATCTGTGTTATTATTGTCCCAGTAATTCGGTAAGTAGGTGTTATTGTAGATCACAGGGTTTGAAGCTGGGTGATATTAATGATTGTATTTCACCTCTGGTAGAGTGTAGAGTACCTTCTAGTACTATTAATGCTAGTCTGTAGGGAAGAGACTTCTAATTGATCACTAGCTTGCTTCTCTGTATTCTGTGTTTTCTTAATCAATGGGGCCTAATCATTAGCTTGTAGAGAACAACACATAGCCTTGAAAATACCCTATGGTGTGTGGGGTGTTCTATGGGACCCCTTTGGCAAATGATTCAACAAGATGTAACACCCATTCCTGGCACTGGAGGTTTTATTTGGTGGCACAGGATGTCTGGTTGGGAAATTCTCTCTCCTCTCCTACGGTAATTCAATTTATTTAGAACATATATGCATATACTTTAGGAAGCTTCTATAGTTCTACAGTACTAGGCTTCCCTGTGTTTTTTTCCAAAGACTTTTAGTGTCAGTCTCCCTGTCAAACATATCTGTTCTCGGTTACCCTTCTCTGCCATCTTCCCTGATTAATCTCCCTATTTTACTCTCCTTTTATTTCTTCAAAACACTTTGTTCTATTTCCCCTCTTTGGGAGATCCTCTACTCTCTACTGGTCCCTTAATAGGTATATAACCTCTGAGGTTTACTGAGAGTAGAACATATAACAAACACTTAACAGATAACATTCACATGTGAAAACATACAATATTTGTCTTCTGTGGTCTGGGATGCTTGATTCAGGATGATGACTTTCTTGTTCCATCCCCTTACCTGGGGGACTTCATAATTTCATTTTTATGAACAACTGAATTAACGTTATCCATTCATCAGTTGATGGACATCTAGGTTGTTTCTAATTTTAGCTATTATAAATTGAACAGCAATGAATATGGATGAGCAAGTTTCTCTGTAGTAGGATGCAAAGTGCTGTGAATATGTCAAAGAGTGGTAGATTAATTCTTAGTTTCTACAAGAACCTCCATCGGATTTTCATAGTGGCTGTACCAGTTTGCATTCCACCAGCAATAACTAATTGTTAACTTTTCCTATATCCTTACCAGGATGTGCTGTCATTTTTTATTGATCTTGGTCATGTTGACTGGGGTAAGAGAAAAGTCTCAAAGTACTTTTAATTTGCATTTCTCTGATGGCTAAGAATGTTGAACATTTCTTTAAGTGCTTCTCAGACATTTGCTTTATCTTTTGAGAACTCTCAGATTAGCTTTGTACATCATTTTTAACTGGGATGTTTTCTTGATGTTCAGTTTTTTTTTTTTTTTAAGAGCTCTTTGTATATTCCAGATACTAACCCTCTATGAGATGTATAATTGGTAAATATCTTTTTCCAATCTGTAGCCTGATGATTTCTTAGCCTGATGATGGTGCCCTTTTCCATACAGGAGCTTTTCAGCTTCATGAGGTCCCATTTATGAGTTGTTGATCTTAGTGTTTGTGTTATTTGTTTTCTCCAGAGAGTCTTTTTCTGTGCCAATGAGTTCAAGACTTTTCCCTACTTTCCTATAGATCAGATCAGATTCAGGATATCTGATCATGTGCTTAAATCTTTGATGTATTTGAAATTGAGTCCAGTGCAGAGTGATAGACACAGGTCTATTTTCATTCCTCTTCATGCCGCCATGAGTTTGAGCAGCACTATCTGTTGACAATGCTGTCCTTTTCCAGTGTTTAACTGGAAAGGCTGATCAACATGCACAGCCTGCTTCTCACTGGGACACTAGCTGACCGGGTGAGGAGACAATGATAGAAAAGTGCCATGGAGTAAGCACATCACATTGCTCTCTCAAAGCAAACTCTATCAAAAGTAACAGTTAAGACTCTTGCCTGTTTCCAAGACCTAAGCAGTTGAAGTTATTTCTCAAAATGAAAAGTTAATTTCTTATTGCCCAAGAAAAAGGGACAAATGATATAACTTATTCTAACTAAGAAAACACAAAGTAGTATGACATTTTTGTTGGAGAATATTTGGGAATAAAATTTGTATGTAATATAGCTTGAAATGAAGGCTCCTCTGTCCAAAAGCAAGCATATTTTGTACAGAAAGTGGGGAATATTGCATAATCAGCATTCCCTTGATTTAGAGCAGATTTTTAAAAGAAGATTTTCATATGATCATGACATCAGTACTTCTGGCATTGTAGAAGTCATCAGATGTTAGGAAAGTTTTCCTTGATAGGCAAAGATCACCTGGAACAAACAGAAGAATAATGTCTCATTTCTCCCTCCCCCCCCCACACACAGTGCTTAATGCAATGTTGGAAAGTTGTGCAGTGAATCACATATTTCAAGCTAACATTTTCTCACACTTCCCATGGCATTCAAATCATTATATAAGTTTTTATGTTAAGAATACATTATATATATATATATATATATATATATATATATATATATTCATATAATATCTATGGAAATAATTTCCAATGACCAGCCCACAGATATTGGTCTGATCCAGGGAGAGGGATGTGTACTTGCTTTTTCCCATTCCTGTACTGGAGCTTTTGGCTAACTCTGTTACAGCTGTGTAAGAGAGTTCACTACAAATTAGCAGATTCTAGCATTCTAATCTGTTTCACCATTGCTTCTTTTAAATTTGAAGTTATTACAAAATGACAAGTTAGCAAGCCGTGGGTAGGAAGATATGTAGGAAGCTAATTCCCACAGCACCACAATCAATAAATGCTCAGAGGTGAGATAAACTTCTATGACACAGGTGACAATTTACTCATCTTCAGCTTCATCTTGACTGAAAAACCATGATGATGATGATGATGGCAACGAAGACACTGACCTTGTCATTGTCATCGTCACCATCATCATCATCATCATCATCAACAACAACAGTAATACCCACAGCAGCAATACCAACTGTTGCTTATGGAAGCCAAAGAGTTTGTCTAAAGCTGTGAGATAAGTTGATTCGAGTTGAGAACTGAATTAGGCTTTTTAATTCTTCCTTTGTACCTTCTTAGTATTGCTATATGTGGTAGCATTCTACCAGTGATGTTAATTATCACCAAAAGAATTTTCACCTCAGTGTTTAAAGAAAGTTTGAAAGGCAAAAATTAAGTTATCTCTACAGCGAAAACAGATTAAGATCCTGTCCTCTGAAGCTAAGTTTTCCTTTTAAAGTTTACCTGGAGTTATTATATTCCAAATGCTTGGGAATCATTGAGTAGACAAGTCTGAATAAGTTGAGAGCATTTTACAGTTTCTTATGTAAATGGCACCAGTATACAGCTTCCTCAGGATAGTGATTACCTCTTTTTCCTGGGAGTGGCCACTATTTACAAGCCAGTGGAATTATTTCCATGTAAAAGAATAAAGATAATTATACTGCACATGTGTGAAGGTAAGGCTTTTGCTATTCTCTGAACTCTTGGTGCCCAAGGAAGCCTTGGTACAAACCTTGTAACTTGCACATTGCTAGTCCCTTCACCTTCAATATGAAGATGTGAAATAGTGCCCCAGAATTCAGCATTTCTAGTTTGTCCTAAGTACAGCACATGTTTTCTTAGAAATTATACTCCGCTGTCCTTCCTTTGTGTTTATACAAGAATCTAGGATTTATTACCTATGTACATAGCAGCACTGAAAAATCTTACTGAGATGAGCTATAATTTACCACTGACCTTCCCATATATAAATTCATTTTATTTTGATATCCATCAGGTGAGATAGAAATTATCTTTTCTGTTTTTATTGCTGAGGTGGCATTGAATTAAGTGATTGTGCCTACAGCAATGTCCGTATGTGGCCCGCCTTGTAACTCAAAATTTCCCGTAAAAGAATCTATGTAGTCTCAGTTGCTCAGATGTCAATGCAACATGACTTATGAATCCCTCCCCACTTGTAAATACTGTTTTCATCATTTTGAAGTCTAACCTATTTAAGTTTTTTTTCCTGGCATATGCACTCAGTGCTTGTGTTTGCTTTGATTAAATCCATTTCCCCTTATTGATATGTTCTTTTTATGTTTCCTTAGGTCAATTTGGTAGGCTTCTTCTTTACAGATACAAGACCTTTTCCATTTTCATTATGAAATGAAATCAAACAACAAAAAAATCACTGTTCATTACAGTGACTGAAATAGCAAGTATATTAGAGACATGAACTCTTATTCTCTGGGATGTTCATAGAGTAATTTATTTCTATTAAAAATGAACTAATCATGATGCACCACTGTAACTCCTAACAAGCTGAAGCACTCAATAAAGATATACACCAGCTCTATAAAAATTCAATATTCAGTACGTCTTAAGCTTTTCAAGTTATACTTTAAATTAAAATTTATATTTAATTGAAGTTAAATTATGAATGGATTAAAATTACCACAAAGATTTCAACAGCAATATTTTAGAGCCGAGCTGTATCCTTTTAAGAATTTTAATTTTATTATGGCTTCCATTTTTCTGGAAGATTGGCCATATTTTTACCTCTGAAATTTGAAGTTTTATTTGGGGGGGCATTTCAATAGTGATCTAGCTGCAAGGATCTTGATAGAAATAAAACTTCTTAGGAAGATCCCATTGAAAAAAGTGACCGATGGAAGGTTTTAGTCTTTTAGTGGCACGTGTGGAGACTTTCTGAAATAATTTACCTGCAAACCCACTTAGCCTTCCTTGACTATGTACATTGGTTCTCCTGGTTCACCTTCATAGCACTCAGTTCTCTTATACTGCCCAGAAGTCTTGACCTCCAAGTTATAAATGGGTAAGATGGGTCTAGTCAGCCTGATGAGCAAGTCCAGCTCTAACTTTAGCTACAGGACCCTGCTTAGCTTCCATCCCAGAAACTTTTGTTTACTCACCTAAGTACCAGGAAGAAGACATGAAACTTGAAGACATGTCTATATGATGGTTGTCATTGCTCATGACAGTATCAGCCAACTAGGATCAGGTTGATTTGGAAGTAGAATCTTAGTTAATCAACCACAAATATCATTCTAACACTAAATGATTAGTCTATACTGTCAACTCATTGATTTTCTTCACTTGCTTTTCTTCTTTCTACAATATTATGGCTCAAAATTAATAGAAATGAAACACTTTGCCTATATTGCAATTTTAGTAAGCAGTATCTCTCACAGGCTTGGTAAGAACCTGGGGAATTCTGAGAGGGTTAGATCAGGCCTAACTGACTGAAACAGGTCACAGGGAGCATATTTTAGGAGACAATTTATTATCCTAGTCTCTCTTCTATGCCTCCTTACAAGGTCCTCATGCAATCTTTAATATCCACCAGGAAATGAATAGACTCCCCCATCTCATGGTCTTGCTGTCATGATATTCTGCCAAAGCCCATGAGAGTAAGCAACCAAAGACCAAACCCTCTTCAACCATTATCCAAAGTAAACTTTTCCCCCATTTCTATTGTTGGCTAGGGGGTCTTGATCATAGCTACATAAAACTCCATATATATCTAACTTATGAATTATGAGAAATACTTCAGTAGTGTATACTGCTCATTTGATAGGAAATTCTCATCACCATTCAGCCATATGTGCATGCTTAAATATACCTTCTGATACTTTATGAGCACCATAGCACATTTTTTTCTGGTACAAAATACCAGAATTTTTAGGATACTATTACAATATATACAGAGATATAATATATGGAGATAATAGAAAATACATACAGAGGATGAAACAAATTGAAAAAAATTTATTGAATACATATGATATCAAAATTAAAAATACTACTTTAACAAAGCAATATATAAATAAATGCATATTTTAACAGAGGAAATATTCTGCGAAGTAGAACATTTAATACAAGCACTGCTGCTTTCTAATATTTACAGTTCAGCTATTTATTAGTAGCTTTTTTTTTTTTTGAAGAGACATCCTTTAATATTCTCATACTGTTATTAAAGGAGATAAGGGATTTGAGCCAAAAGGGTAAAATAGCAGATTTGGAAAGGAGTGTAGCAAGAATGGAATGAGATGAGAAACACAAATGAGTGATGCACGTAGGTGGTAAAAGTGAGAAAGTCAGAGAGTTGGGCCTAGCAGGTAAGATCACTACTGAGTATGAGAACCTGAGTCCAGATCCCCAGCACAGACACAAAAAATAGAGCCAAGTGTGATCATGCACACCTATTACCCCAGAGCTGTGACCATGCACACCTATTACTCCATAGCTGTGATCATGCACACCTATTACCCCAGAGCTGTGATCATGCACACCTATTACCCTAGAGCTGTGGCAGGTGGCACAGGAGGACTGCTGAGGCTTGCTGGCTCTCAGCCCAGCTTAGATCTCTAGACCTCTAGGTTAAGTGAGAGATGTTGTTTCAAGGAAATAAGACAAACCATGATAGAGTTAGATATGTGATATCCTCTCTGTTTGCCCTGTGAATGTGCATGAGTAATTGCATTTGTGTCCTTATGTACATAAACATGCAGATAACACACAGAGAGACAGAAAAAGAGAAAAAAAATGACTTTCTTAAAGGAAAGAAAAAGAGAAGAAAACATGAAACTATACAAACTGCTACATCCAGGTGTGTTTATGGACAGCTTTGATCCTAGAGCATGCTCAGAGAGCAGAGGCAAGTGCATTTCTAAGTTCTAGGCCAGCCAGTGCTAAATACTGAAACCCTGCCCCTTTCACTCAAATACTACTGAATAAGGAACAGGGTATAATCTGACTTCGTGATTGTGTCTTTAAATGTGAATGATTAAAACAATAACTACAGAACAGCTAGGAATACACTCATAACATAGATTGTTGAAGCAGGTGATTTTCCAGAATATTCAAGTGCACTCAGGTTTAGTAGAATTCTATTCTCATTAAAATCCCAGTGATAACAAAACCAACAACCCTACTGTGCCGATAGCTGTCTTCTCAGAATATTCAAATAACCAACGGGACAAATGGTTTCCTTTTCACAGAAAGTAGAAATCCAGGAGCCCTTTATCTATTTATGTAAAAAAAGGACAGTAGACAAAATGTATAGAGAAAGTCAAGCCTTTTAGTGAGTCTCCCATGCTGCAGTTCATGATATGATTAGCAAAGGTCTCCTTAACTCTGGTCACTAAGACACTTTACTTGTACTGTTGGTAAAATATTTTTATGCATCAGCTACTTTCTTTTCTAAGTATATGTGAAAAAGTTTAATTACTTTAGGTTGTGATTCTGTGTCCTTTATTCAAAAAATAAACTTCAGGTATCTATAGAAGCTTAAACATATATTTTAAACTTTTTAAAGCTTACCAGTTAAAAATATTATGCATAAATGTAGTCCAGAATAGCTTTCACTCTATGCTATTTTGGTAACACAGATGGTCCTGTTCATCGTTCACATAGACCTTTAAGTACATGGTTTGTGTATCTATATAAATACATTTATGTGATAACTTAGGCATGGTCAAGCTTTCAGAGACTTTCTCTGAAGGGATCATGAGAATCTGGATTCCCAGACCCTACCCTTAGAGATTCTGTCTCAGTCATGTTTGGCGTGGGCTCTGAACATGTATTATGATACATGGTACTGATATTGCCTATTTGCTGACCACTCTTTGAGTAGTATTCAGAGTACAATTTCACTTGTTAAATTTTATCAGTGGTGTGGTGGGAAATATAGTTTATTCTTTAGCTTATATAGATAATGAAAAGCCATACCTATAAATAAGAGAAATAGGCTAGCAATATGGTTGAGCATGGGTCAAGGCACTTGCCACCAAGCCTGGTAATCTGAACTTAATTCCCAGCACCCACATGGTAGGAAAGAACTGACTCCTACAAATTGTCAAATTGTGGTCTGTTATACATATTTTGTACATATATAATACATATTATCTATAATATATGTGTGTGCATGTGCATATATAGGTATGTATGTGTATGTATATGTTACATTTGCCTATTTCCTTCACACAAACATAAAATATGTCATTAAATTTGTGTTTGTTGGGGGGCCAATAATATGGCTTAGTGGGTAAGGCACTTTGCTGCTCACTTGCCAGCCTGAATTTGATCTCTGGAACCCATATAGTAAAGAGGACTGACTTTAAAACATTGTCCTCTTACGTCTCTAACTCTCAGTGGTCTGCAAGCAGCACTCTGCTACAAGCACCTGGACATTGCATACCAAATAAATAAATAATATAAACAACTTTTAAAAATTAAAAAAAAAAATTGTATTGTCTTTGATAATTTGTAAGTGAGTAGTCTCCAAGATGGAATGAGCTGAGGCTGATTGTACCTGTCAGCATCACTAGTGTGAAGAATATGACATTTGAAAACGGACAAGATTTCAGATGTCATATTCAACATTTATTAGCTTGTGTCCTTGGGTGAAGTACTAAGACTTTCCGAATCTCATTTGCTTTTGCAGATTGGAAGGAACAAGACGTATGGGGCTCTGTCAATGCATTTCACAACCTCCATGAACAGATTATGAAATGTATAAAGCAATCAGCTAATATCCTTTAGAGATTTCAAAAGGACCACATCTTATCCACTACATCACTTCTTACCCCTGAATCTTCATCTTCTCTGTCTTTATAGGCTGTCTCTAAGCCAAATGCTTACCTTTCATTTCAGACTTAGACTTTAATGGACCCAATAACTGATAGATTCATTTGGTGGGCTTCTTCGTGAAATGTGTGAACTTCTATGATTTCCACATTGCTTAATCATTCTTCTAACCAAGACGGCTGGAATTCTGCCTCTCTACTGAAATGAAGTTGCCCACTTTAAGAAAATTGTAGTTCTGTAAGCATCAAATTGGTTTCTACCACAGGGGCTGCCCCAAGTTTATTTTCTCAGTAGCTCTTGAAGTCTCCTGCCCAGAAATTCTCTCCTGCCCTTTTCCTATCCCCATTTACCTTTCCATCACGGTGCCTGTTTTCTCCTGTTGTGTTTCTTCTAGAAGACTCTACACATGTGTATCCTCATCTTTCTATCTCTGTGATCTGACTTTCAAACTGTTTCCATCCTCCTTGCTTCTTGCAGACAAATGGCATGACGTTAGACACTCAAGAAATGATAATGATATTTTTATACTTCCTATATTCTCTGTTGGAGAGAGTAAAGATGCATCTCTCAGACTTCAGGAGTGATCTGAGAGAATTCCTTCTGCTTGGAAAATGTTTCACTGTGTCTTTATATGGAAGACAGCAATTTCTTCATCAGACCAGAGCTTGGCATTCCTGTTCTAGGACCCTTTTCTGGGTCCCCATTCCTGTTCTAGGACCCTTTTCTGGGTCCCCAAGAATCTCCTATAAGTATTTCTCCTCAGTGTCCCTGCTATTTGGCTTCTAGGCCATTTCACCAGTGTTTTACCTTGTAGCATACCAGCAGAATTTTTATCTTTGATAAATGAGCTACCAGCACACTTAAAACAAGCACATAATATCTATTGTTTGAAGGCCAGTTTGATGGCTCAGCAGGAAAGGACACTTGACACCAAGACTAAGAACTATTTGTTCCCTGATCTCCACCTAAATGTCATGCTGCTCCTTAAAAATGTAAATTTCAGAAAGAAGATACAAATATTGTTTGACCTCCAAACAATCATTTAGGTGTTCATCCCTATGACTCCAAACTTCAGGATATTGAGTGCTATAGGCAGCAGAGCAAACTTCCGTATCAGGTATGATAGTGTCAGAGACAGAACACAAGTTAGAACTGGCAGACAATGAATGATCTTAGAATTCCAGCCATTGTGAAAGGCAATCAATCAATCAATCAATCAAATTGCATTGAAAGGATAATCTGTTTAAATAGACCTTCAGAGTTGGGGTCATTTTCTAAGCACGATCTCGCCAAGCAAAGGGAAACAGCATGCACAGGCTATAATATTGTAGAAGACCTGGCTATTTTTACTTTGGGAGCTCAGCCTTCCTCAAGGCTGAAAGGAGTGGGGCTGGGGCTCAGAAATGAAAAAGAGTCATGATGTGAGACAAAACCTAAAGAATTAAGTCAATTCCGTTCCTTGCAGGAGCTTGATGTCGAGTATGAATAATTTACGACTCTCACTTGTGCTCCCTAAGTGTCACTGTTTTAGCTATTGGTCACAGCAGATTCTCACCATGTTCCTTCAATTTTGAGTTAGACTTTACTAATGTCTTTTCTGAAAACAAACTTTTATTCACATTGTTATCAGTTGCTTTTTTTGTCATTTTCAATCCAATAAAGAATGCTGAAGAGGTAGTCATGTTTTTCATTAAGCAATATATCAGAATAACTCTGTGAATCTAATTTCCATATAAATTCTCTACAGCATGTCTAAGACATTTGATTTGTGCTACCACTTGAACAAAGAAAAAACTCCCTATGTGGTTACAGTATCAATGAGAACCTGAGGTACTAAAATGTTGTTTTTCAAAAGTCATTTATTTCAGAATAATTTTTCATTAAGCAATATTGACTGTCAAAATTTCATTTTTTATTATTCTAATTTTATGCAGTACCAGCTCTAATTGATACATTAAATATTTGCTGCCAATGTACAATACAAGCTTTTCCTATACACGAGCATCGACTTCTGATTTGACATGGTATTCCAAACTTCTGAGTCTAAGGAAAGTTTTGAAATGTCTAAGTACAAGCTGTAGGCATCTGTTTGAACTATCAGACAGAAACCTATGAATAAAGATAATTAATACATGCAGATAGAACTACAATAAAATAAGATGTAATAACTAGAGTCAATATAAAACCTCTAAGTTAGTTAAATGATTGTTTGAAATACTGATCATCTATTAAAGGGTTTCCCACCCATGGTCCATTCCTGAGCTTCGCAGATCTTTGCTGACAGGCCTGTTCTGTGCATTGCAGATGTCAAGTTGCCCCACTCATAAATGGCATTTGCAAATGCCCATCCTCCAGGTTGTGACAACCAAATGTTTAGTTTAGATACAGCAGTCAATATGCTTCAGGCATGCAAGGCTTCAGTTTTGGAAGAAAGCATGATACTCTCCTTGCCCTGCACTATTGGCCATGTCTGTACTAAATCATTAAGATGCAACACAGGCTTAGTGGATCTGCTATCTGTGCAGTTAGCCTGCCATGGCTGATGTTCCTAGTGGGTCTGCTGTCTGTGCAGTTAACATGGGGATGGCTGATGCTTAGAACAACACAGTTTGTAAATTTGACTGATTATCTTGATACTGAGCATAAAGGAGATTTTGACAATACAGTCACTTTTCTCTGATTTCCTATGCAATTTGTACTTGTATAAAAGTTAGAAAGTTACACAAAAGATGAAGGAAAATATAAAAGTTACAAAAATAACAACTGACAGCATCCTGGAATAATTGTGTTTTCTGCATTTTTAATAACATTTTGCAGATTCAAATATGCAACTTTCTGTTTAAGTAATGCAGTTCTCTGCTATTTAATTTTATTTCATGCATATTTGCTTATGTCATTATTTGCTGAGAATACTTATTTATTGTCTTTTATTTGTAAATAGAACAGTGATTTCTTAGCTCATTTTTCCATTGTATGCTTTTTATATTTTTTAACAAAAATCCCTAAATGTAGGGACACCTTTAAGGTACCATTGGTCTAATGTTGGCTTCTCATAAGACTTTCATTTTTGTTTTAAAAATGTACTTTTGAGCCAAATTGGTAGTTTTTAATTTTGGCTTTTTGTTATTTTCTTTTACACATAGCTTAATAATAGCTATATGAATAAGTAAGCTTAAAAACGTGGGCATATGTACAAAAGTGTGACATAAATATAAAGCCTATGAAGACAGCAATTCATGTCATTTCAAAGTTACGATTTCATTCTGATTTTGTAGGAAAATCAGTTTGGAGCTATTTTTTAGGTCCCTTCTTAGAGCTCTAAAGTCAGTCACTGAAGGAGCAACTGTGTCTCTAATAAAATGATTAGTTATGCTATATCAAAAATATTTAGATCATAAGATAACTTGGCCTGTTATCACTTAAATCAAGTGGATAGGAAGAATCTATTTTCTGGCAGCTGATAGGGGAGCATATGCAGAGACCGACAGCCAAACATTTTTCGGATAGCCCAAAGAGACGTCCCCTTGGGTCCCAACTCTGGGAGCTAGGGAATCCCACGGACACGTAGGTAAGGAAGGATTGTAGGAGCTAGAGAGGTCAAGCACACCAGGAGAACACAGCCCACAGATCTAACTAAGCAGGGCTCACGCGGGCTAGGAGCTCGAGAGGTCAAGCACACCAGGAGAACACAGCCCACAGATCTAACTAAGCAGGGCTCACGCGGGCTCACAGAGACGGAAGAAGCAATCATGGAGTCTGCATGGGTCTGTGCTAGTTCTCTTCACATATATTATGGCTGTTAGCTTGGTGTTTTTATGAGATTCCTAATAGTGGGAGTTGGGGTGTCTCTTGGGGCCCCTTTCTTCCTCCTGGGTTGCCTAGTCCAGCCTTGATATAAGGGTTTGTGCCTAGTCTTATTGTAACTGGTTATGCTTTGTTTAGAAGGCCTGCTTTTTTCTGAATGGAAACAAGAGGAGGGTCTGGGAGGAGATTTAGGTGAAGGGGAGGATAGGAGGAATGGAGGGAGGGGAAAGAGTGGTCAGGATGTATTGTCAGAGAGAATTAGAACAATCTGTTTAATTCCTAGCTATACACCAAAGAAAAATTAAAAGAATCTTTGCACATAAATAAGTGTATACTAGTGTTCATAGTCCCATTTTTAGTATTCTTTTCAGTAGTCAAACGGCAGACATAACTTATGTAACTATTAACTGAAGAATAGATCCAAAAAAACATGGTATGTTCACAAAGGAAACTCAACTAAAAATGTAATGCTGAAGTAATCCGCACTACTACCTGGATAAACCCCGAGGCCTCAGGCTACATGTACAAAGCCAGCTTAAAAGTCACATATTGTGGTATTTCATTTATGTGAACAGTCTAGAATACAGACTCTTGCTTTACAGGACAGGATGGGTCTTAAACTGGGTAGTGACGGGCAGCAGGTGTAGAGTTCCTTCAAAGGAGCTTGCTCTGGAGTTGTTGACTAGTGGTGGCTGTGCAACGCTAAATATACTGAATATACACCTCAAAGGAACACATCTCATGTATACGAATCAGATTTCAACAATGAACAGAAAGAATAATAATGCATACACAATCCATGTTACAATAGATAGTTTGAAAGACAAGTGAAGGAAATGTATCTCTATCATCCTCAAGAAAGCAGAGAACTTGGGGATCAACTGGAAACCTATTCCAAGGCAGAGTAAAAATGCTTTAAGATGATCCAGGGTACCTATCTCTCAGTATGTCTGCATGTGAGGAGCAGCTATTCCCCTGTAAGGATGTTGTTTTCACCACAAACTAATGTCTAGGATAAAGTTATCACATGAGAACTGCTTTCCATATCCTGCAAGGATGCCTGGGAAAAGCAAATAAAAGTCCTTCCAACAGCAAGAAAGCAATGGTTTAATGTCTCAGTTTTAAAGTTTAAATCACCAAATCCCTTTCTACTCACTATCTCCTGATAGGTCAGGATCTGAGCAGCTATCTCTTGCCAAGATTTTCCTCCATCTTAGTGCCAGAAACAGTAGTTGTAATAAATTCTGTGGGAGGGTATGTCAGCTCTGAACGGACAACATCATAAATACTCCCTTCTAGGACTAAGGCCTTTGGATGATACAGTTTTGTCAGTTTTTAAATCACTCTAACGTAATATTGAAAACTCCCTTCAAGATTTAAATGCCACAAGAGAAAAGGTAACAAAACAGGACCATTTTCAAAGGATGCAAAACAAAACACAAAGCTTGTGGCTGTCAACTTATTCAAATGGGGACACAGCTGTGGCTACCTGGGGGTAAAGATGTCATGCTAACAAGAGAGAAGGCCAAGGGAATACGTAGCAAAAATTTTGATAAGCCTAGTGCTGAGCAGGGTGTGAATAGCTTCCTGTCGTTGACCTTGTCTTTGGCATTAATTCCTCACATTGCCAGGGTGCTATTTTCAAACAGGAGGGGTTCCTAGAATTTTAGCTGACACATAAGAATGGATCAGGTCATAGGAGAAGCTGATCTCATTTGAGGGTGTACAGTAAGAAAAAAATTTGTAAAAGATCAAGGAAGGTGTTATGAAAAGACAAAAACCATTGGCAGAGATATTGTTGTGATTAAAATTTCAGGCAAAACCCAGAGTGTTAGGAATTAAGTGAAATATTATTAAATTGTTAACAGTTAATCTTATTTAACTTTCAATACTTTTGGGGTCCTAGAAGTACTGAGAAATGATAATCTCTAATTGAATAAGCCATTTGCTTAGGTACTACATGTTTATATTTGCAATGCTATGCCCCATTGAACCTGAGAAAGTAATGTCTATTATATCGTGAATGGAAAAAAAAAAATGAAGCAAGAACACACGTACTCAATTAACCATACAGTCATAAAAACAGAGCCAAGCTGTGAACAAATATTACTTTTTCAGAAGAGTAAATTTAGTTTTACTTCTATTTCACTCCTTATGCTTTATCTACTGTGATTTTTTTTAAAAGATACACTGTTCATGTGTTCTAATCATGTCAGTTAGGTGTGTGGGCATTCAGCAAATCTTTATGAGAAAAAATGGAATGCAAATAGAGTCGATTTTACACTCACAGTTGGCTGCACATTGTTGGCTCCCAGTTTATCGAGTTTTAATTGTAACAGGTAAAGTTTATTGCTTTAGGAATATGCTATCTTGTGAAGATAACACTGATATTACTAAGAAAGGATGGCAGAGAGCTTCTGACAAATTACTAGGCTCCTAGATCTTGTTTGACAGTGAAATTTTTGTAAATTTATTCAGTTTATTTATCATAGGATCAGTGTTTATTAAAATGCCACCTAGAACTAAAGATAACTGGAAATGAATCAGTTCTTTAGACCTAATTTACAGTAGTGACTCTCAACTATTTTTTTTTCTCCAGACCCAAATCTCTTGAGTGTTTCAAAATATATATGTCAGTAAACCATGGGCTTTGGGAAATAAAGAAAGACCATAAGAAGGTGTGTGACTCAACTAAGTGTTAAGAAGTGTTTCCCCATCATACAATTCTTGGTAAGGCAGAAGTTTGTAGGGAAGAAATCAAGGGAAGCCTTACTAAGCTCCCTAGGTGGTCTTCATAAATGTCCCACCCATATTCCTCAGACCTTCAAGAATCTTCATTTAGACTGGGTTATGGTTGGGATACAGAGTGTGCTCCCCAAAGACTTGTCTGTTGAAATCTTGGTCATATCACAGAAAGGTGATTGGATCATGAGGACTCTAAATTCATTAATGGGTTAGCCCATTAATGAGTTCACAAGTAGTCTATTTAGAGGTATGCCTGGGTGGAGGGAGTAGGAACAGAGGCCTATTTTAAGAGAGTGTTCCTTATCCACGGTCCTATCTCTATGTCACTCCAGGTTTGCTGGCTGCTCCAAAGTGATTGTCCCAGGACCACCACACCTTTCTCACCATGTCTGCCCTGCCCTAGTCCCCAAACAACTATAGACAACATCTGACACTCTGGGGCAAATTATATCTTCCTTTAAGGTCTCTTGACAAGTACTTTGTCAAAGCAGCAGACAAGAGTTTTTGTTAAAACATATGTTATTGCCAGTAGGTATAATAGATGAGAGATTATAAGTAGCTTAAGTGTTGTAAAACTATATTATGCAATGATGACTCACATTATAATTATACATGCTTAACAGAATTATCATTTGATACAACAAAGTCTAACCGTGTCATTACAGAGCCTTTACAATCAGCACGTTTCACTCACTGGTAGTTAGCATATGTTAGGTGGGGTTCAAGGAGTTTTTGAAGTACAAATATGACATAGACACAGAGTGTCCTTTAGGAGAGATTCTAAATAAGCAGCGAGCTTATCAGTACATATCAGTTACTACTGTTTAGGCTAAGATGGTTAGTGTCTGGGGAAAGGTACTTTTTCATTGAAACTTTACAACAGTCTGTATTGTGTATCTTCTATATGAAAGAGACTGGGATAAAATACTAATATACAGTTAGATCCAGGGATGGATTTATCTCTGCGGAGGTTTGCTGGCTTGCTTGGGCAACCTTAGAATGGAGCATCAGAAGGCATGGTACTAAGAACAGGAGGACCCAGAAGCAAAGCAGTAGGGAAGACAAAGTGGACAAAATCTTGATGTGAGCTACCAAGAAAAAAATTCCAGAGTAGGAAGATGAGGCAGTGGGTAGAGTGCTTCCTGTAGAGTGAAGATGAAGACTAGAGCATGGAGGACCAGAGTCCAGGTTCCTGGGACCCAGGTAAAACCTGGGCAAACACTCATACATCTGTAATTTCAGCTCTGGAGGTGGGTAAAGGAAGAGGCTGTAGGTGGATCCCAAAAGCTTACTCCATGGTCAATCTAAATGAAATAGCAACTCTAGGTTCAGTGAAAGACCCTGTTTAAAGCTTTAAGGTAGAGAGCCATAGTGGAAGATGCTTCTTGTCAACTTGTAGCCTTGACAAGTACATGTATGGGTAAATATACCTGCACATACATGTATGGACACATACATACAATTACACATGCATTGCAACAGAGAGGAGAAAATGTAAAACCCAGGGATTCACAAATGCAGTAGGCTGCTCCAGATTCACCATGGATGAAGTGAACATCATGTGGAAATGAGCATGTGGCGCTTGCAGAAACAGCATACTTAGGTTTCAATTTGGATTCGGGTGTGGGTAAAGGATAGATAAATGGTTAGAGTGAGAGGTGCCATGCCACACTGAGAGTTTCAAGGTCATTGAGTAGAATGTAAGCAAAAGTTCCAAGGGCCTGTGAGATGGGTCATCAGGAAGCATTTGTTTCTCAGCCCAGTGAAGGAGAGAACCTATACCTGCAGGTTGTCCTCTGACTACCTCTTACCTGTTGGCACATGCACCTCCAGTAAATAAATAAAAACTAACAAAAAGGTAAAGAACAAAGCTATTGAGCTTTCCTTAAAGCTTTCTCAGATTCTATTCCTGTCAATCACAAAACCATAAAAAAGCCTCTTAAAAGTGAAATTTCTGAATTTTAAGATTGATACAATCTTTGATCAATGTCTCTGAGGTGAATTTGAAGAACTGTATGCAAGTACTATGTCTTTATTCACTCATCTTTCTTTTTTTTTTTGTATGCAGCAAGGGACACAATTTTTCCTAAGTAAATTATATTTTTACCACAAAATTCAATAATAATTTTCAATAAAATAAAAATTTTAAATGGATTTATCATCTTGACCTATACTTGAACCATAAAAACCTTGCAGATTATGACATGGTC
This sequence comes from Rhynchomys soricoides, assembly GCA_019843965.1. Lineage (NCBI taxonomy): Eukaryota > Metazoa > Chordata > Mammalia > Rodentia > Muridae > Rhynchomys > Rhynchomys soricoides. The sequence continues at coordinate 98,849 of JADRCH010000640.1, read as the reverse complement.
ATGCTTGTTTCAGACTTATTGTGGATCCTCACAAAGTAGCTTCTAAATCATAACCAATGATAATGTTAATTGCTTCTCGTCTATATGTGAAGTGAACTGGGTGCCTGGCCTACACTGGAGATTGATGAATAGATCCCCTGAAATTGCAGAAGAAAGGGTAATATCACTCAAGGTCATAATTAACAATATGTAGAGGTTTTCCTGAGCCATTTTACAGAGGCCAAGTAGAGGACTAGAGAAGTTGGAAGGCTCAGTCATGTGATCCCAACACTTGAGAGGCTAAGGCAGGAGGATTGCTATGAGTTCCAGGCTACTCTGTGATATAGAGTGAGATCGTGTTCTAAAACAGAAAGTCACTTTGGTAATAGTATGTGGAACAAAAATCAAAGTTAAGACAAGATCCTCAGAGATGCTTTTAAACCACCAACTAATGCTTCTCCATGTCTGCTGCATAACACAGCTCAGTTACATTTGATCGGAAAGAAGATTTTAGATACCCTTGCTGAAATTAAGGATTATAGTTTGAAGTTGCTTTTCTCCAAAAATTTTGCTCAGTTTAGCAGTGGCCATGCAGAAACCTTTGATGTGTAGCAGGTTTTTTTTCCATTCTCCCACTGATGCACACTCACAGCTATAACTTCATCCTTTGTTGAAGTCTAGAGCCCTCTGTTTTACTTTCTTGTGATTGACTTCTCCTGACTAATCATATAGCAGCAGGACCCACCTCTGACCTCAGAGCTAGGATTTCCTTTAGGGGATTCTGTGTCTTTGCCTTGTGTGGAGCAAGCCTGTGCTGTGAAGGCACTAGATACCCAAAGTGTGATGGGAAACACAGTGCATGGTGCTTTTAATTGATTGTTAGCAAACACCGAACTTCAAACCCTCAACAATGAGCCTGAGAAGAAACATACTGAATAGGTTAAACTTTAATTAATTTTCCTCCGTGAGATTTTTCTCAGAGAAAAAAGTAAGCATTTTGCTTTATTTTTAAACACAGAATGAGTATAAAATGGCTGGAAATCTTTCTTTAATTGCTCCATAGAACACAGCAATAATATTGCTTAATATAAAATTTAAAAATTGTATTTTAGTGCTTATTACTTCTTTATTATGACTAGGTACTCAACACAAACACTTTTGTATTCTATTATATTGTCTGGAAGAAAGCAACAAAGTAATTGAACAAAATCAGAAATTATAATAGTAAAAGCCTAGGATTAGAAAATTTTTACTTAGCAGTGATTTTTCCAAAGGAATTTCCTTGCAGCCCTCAGTCTTATTATTATTAATATACTCAATAGACATACCATAAACAACCATGAAAAGCAAGATCTGTAGTGAAGACCAAAGGCTTTAATATATAGGATACATCAGCTTTTAGCATGCACACCCAGTTGGGTGCCCTTTCATGCTTCCAGAGTGTCCTCATAGCTTTGAGAACTACAATGTTCTCTGGAAGCCAGGATGAAGTGTACATGGGATTATAAAACATTGAGACAAACAAGGTGAAGCTACTGCCCAATGTAAAAAGACAGTATTCAAAGACTATATGTGTGTGTGTACGTGTATAAATATATGCACACATACATATAAACATATAACTCTGCACACTAAATACACACACACATTATATATATATATATATATATATATATATATATATATATTCGCAGACACATTCCAATGTGTGTAGAATGTGCATGTGAATTACCTGTGTAGAGGTCAGATGTCAAGATGTGTGGATTGAACTCAGGTCTTCAAGCTTAACAGCAGGTACTTTTACATGGGAAGTATCACATTAGCTCTAGTTGAGCATAGTCTTATATTTTTATTATGTGAGTTTTCCTTAAATGAGTTGTGGATTAATTATTCATAACCATGAATAAACACACACACACACACACGTGTATGTGTGATTTAAAAAATAATAGACAACATTATCAATACAGTACATTCCTCCTTGGTGCCATCCTGACGTTCCCACTTAAGATTGGTCTGTATATCTATTTTCCACCTAGTTTCCGCGTTTGTATTGCTAAACAAATATTATTCAATTCTGATCCTTTTTTTTTAACTTAGTAAAAATTTCACCACTGTAGGAAGTCTTCTGATTGTTTTTCATCAAATAATATCTGAGATACATACAGGGTGACGCTGCACAGTTCATTCAACTGCATGTCAATATGCTTGTATTCCCATAAATGAATGTTACTCACTGTCATAGTTTTTTCTAGGTCTTTACTATCATAAACAATTATATATGTACATATGTCTATTAGCACAGCTGTGCATATTTCTTTATGAAATAGAATTGTTGGATCATGAAATATACACCTGTTCTAGTACATTATAAATGAAAATAAGAAAATATTTTCCAATTGTTTCTTCCAGTTAGCACTCTTGGCAGTAGCACATGAATTATAACGAATCTACAGTTTTTCTCATGCTTTCATTTCCATTTAAAAATTTCCACTCTAATTAAAATGCTCATAGCTTTGGTGTCGTAGTTTGCATTTATTTTATTACTAACAGTTGAGAAGGTTCCTTTAACATTTCTTTAAGCTATGCTTATTTATTTAGTGTGTGTGTTTATGTGTGGTATGAGTGAGCATGTATCATGGCACACACATAGAGGTCAGAGGCTAACCTGTGTGGATTGAACTCAGCTCTTAAGACTTAATAGCAGGCACCTTCACTTGCTGAATGCATGCATAGCCTTGTATTTTCACTATTCATTTGCATTTTCCTTCAATGACATATGTATTGTTTTGTCTACATTTTTCTTGTAATATCTATATTTCCTTATTCTTTTAAAGGGGTTGTTTAGAATTTAATACATACCAAGCATTTATCAGCTATATATTAGGTAGATGCTATTTCTAGTTTTCTGAAGAATTTGTTTTCATGTGAAAGAGAACTTAAAACTGATTTATGCTGTTTTGTTAATAGTTTGCTCTGTGACCATTTTTTTGTATATCATTGTGAAATATTTTCACACTCAAGATATAAAGATATACTTTTATGCACCCTGAAATATTTAAGAATGCATCTCCAGCTCATAAGAATTGGATTCAGTTGGAACTGATTTTGTTTATAGAGTGTGTTAGTCAGTTTCCCAGTTCAATAACTAGTACCTGAGATAATTAATTGATAAAGGAGTAATGCTTATTGGCTTATAGTTTTAGAAGTTCTAACCCATGGTCGGCTGGCTACTTGCTTCAGAATCATGGAAGCTCATCATGGTGGAGAGTAGGCAGCAGAGCCAATCACCCCAGGAACTTAATGCCTCCCATCAGCCCCCTCTTCTAAGGGCTCCACCATCTCCTGGTAGTACCAACCAGGGAAAAGGCCTTTACCTCCTAGACCTGTGAATGTCAGGGTAGCTTGAAACCACAGAGTGCATAAGGAAGAGATTATTCAAATGTTTCCCTGTGTGTGCATGGTCACTTCTGTAACACCATTTTTACCACTTAAACATTTAGAGCTCCCTCTATTAAGTTCTATATTCTCTCTGGTTGGGTAAATGCCTTTGGTTTCTGCTATTAGAAATCACAGAGCCCAAGTGGATAGGTGACTACTTACCCAAGGCTTTAAAAATAATTTTTGCGTATGTAAGGGTTTCTAATTTGGAGAAGGGATGAAGAACAGAGAGATCAATGGTTCTACTTTTAAAAAGGTCTTCTACATTGATGGGCAGCAACTATAAAAGAAGGCATCACTGATATGGATTAGCAACCAGTCTCAAGAAATTAGGATGATTTTTACCAAGAGAAAATTTCTACAGAGCCCAAATTAATGGATTTCTAGAACAGCAATAAATAATATTTAGTATAAAGCCACTATTCAAATTATCCTTACAGTTTTCAGTGCCTTCTGGAAGTGCCAGAGACACATGGTGTCTTGGGAGTGGATAGTATCCAGTGAAGAAGAGAAAAGCATGAGATAAAAGCACAGTCATTTAAAAGTCCTTAGAAGTCATTTAGATGCAGCTATAAGGGTGAGAATCTCAATAGGATCGGCCTGTTAGATCAAGGCAAGCTAAATGTTGTCATTTAGAAGCAGTAGGGACAGGAAGACTGATAGAAGGTGATTCCCCCTCTTGGCACAGGTTCTTTATATCCCTCCTGTATCACATAAATCCCTGCAGAGACAGCAGTGTTAGCTTTTGCCCTGTCCCCTTTTGCTTTGAGTTACAGTATTAAGTACAAAGGTCAGGGCAGTAGTTGGAACTGCACAGCATCTGGCCTCAACCTTTCACCCATTGTCTTTCCTTTTAAAAAAAAAAAACATATTTTATTTTTCTATATGAAGTTGAAAAACAAAAAACCCAGGGTAGATAAAACAATACTGTACAATAAAAGAACTTCTGAAGATATCACCACCCCTGATTTGAAGCTCTACTACAAAGTTATAGCAATAAAAACCACCTGGTAATGGCATAAAAACAGACAAGTTGATCAACGGAATCAAATTGAAGACCCAGGAGTAAATCCAAAGACTTGTGGGCACCTGGTTTTTGTTATAGAAGACAGAATTATACAATAGTAAAAAGAAAGCATCTTCAACAAATGGTGCTGGTCAATCTGGGTAACAGTATTAAAAGAATACAAATAAATCCATATCTATCACTCTGCACAAAACTCAAGTCCAACTGGTTCAAAGACCTCAACATAAAACCATATACACTGAGCCTGATAAAAGAGAAAGTGGGAATAGTCTTAAATGTATCAGTACATGAAACAACATCCTGAACAGAACACCAACAGCACAGGTACTAAAGCCAACAATTAATAAATAGGACCACATGAAACTGAAAAACTTCTGGAAGGCAAATGACACCATCAATAGGACAAAATGACAGCTTATGGAATGGGAAAAGATCTTCACCAACTCCTCATCTGACTGAGGGCTAAAACCCAAAATACATAAGGAAATCAAGAAAATAGTCATCAACAAACCAAATCATCCAATTTAAAAATGAGGTACAGCTTAAACAGAGAAGTCTCAATAGAAGAATCTGAAATGGCTGAAAAACACTTAAGGAAATGTTTGACCTCAGGAGCCATCAGGGAAATGCTTATTAAAATGGCTTTGAGTTGCCTTCTGAGACCTGTCAGATTGGCTAAGATAAAAAAACACAAGTTACAGCTGATACTGAGGAGAATGTGGAGCAAAAGCACACTCCTCCATTGCTGGTGGGAGTGCAAACTTGTATAACTGCTTTGGAAAACAACATGGCATTTTCTCAGAAAACTGGGCATCAATCTACCTCAAGACTTAGCTATACTACTCCTGGCACATACCCAAAGAATACTCCATGTTACCATAAGGACACTTGCTCAGCTATATTCTTAGAAGCTTTACTCATAATACCCAGAAACTGGAAACAAACTAGATGTCCCCAAACTGAAGAATGGAGAAAGAAAATGTGGTACATTAATACAGTGGGGCACCACTCGGCTGTTAAAAACAATGACATCTTGGAATTTGCAGCCACATGGATGGAACTAGAAAAAAAGTCATGCTAAACAAAGTTACCCAGACCCAGAAGGACAAACGTGGCATGTTCTCATGTATAAGTAGATATTAGCTGTAAAGTAAAAACAAATGTCCACAGACTCTTGAGAGGCTAAATAACTAGGAGGGCTGAAAGGGGGACTCAAGGATCTCCCTGGAAAGGGGAAATAGAATAGATTTCTCAGAGGGATTAAGGATGGGTGGGGACAGGAACAGGAGGGATCAGGTTGAGGGAGAATGAAGGCAGAGAGCAATGGGAGAGACATCTAGAATTGGAGGCAATTTAGGGGTCAAGGTAGAAACCTTGTGCAATGGAAATTCCCAGAAGCTGTCAGGGTGAGCCCAGCTAAGATGCCTAGTAATAAGAGATGTGAAGTTTGAACCAGCCACCTCCTATAACTAGGCAAGACTGCCAGTAGAAGAGTTGAGATGCCAACCCGGCCACAAAACCTTCAAGCTGCAATTTGTCCTGCCAGCATGATGTATTTTTGGAAAGGTGGCAGAGAAAATTGTGGGAGTGGCTAACCAATGACTGGTACAGCTTGAGATTTACACCACAAGAAGAAACCTACCCCTGATACTGCCTAGAGGGCTAGAAACCTAGAAGCTGGATAGCTGAAAGACCTAGGAAAAAACCAAACATGACCGGAAAAGCGGTAAAGAAATGATAACTAATGTTATTCTGCTATATTCTTAGATAGGAGTCTAGCACAATCACTATCAGAGAGGCTCTACCCAGCAAGAAATGAAAGAAAACACATGCACAGACCTACAGTCAAACATTAGAGGGAACTCAGTGAATTTTGTGGAAGAAGGGGAAGATGGATGATAGAAGCCAGGAGGGTCAAGGGCACCACAAGAAAACCCACAGAATCAACTAACCTGGACTCATAGGGGCTCACTGAGACTAAACCGATAATCAGGGAGCCTGCATGAGTCTAACCTAGACCCTCTAGGTATATGCTATAGTTGTATAGTTTGGTGGTTTTTTGGTACTCCTAACATGGGGGCGGGGGTGTTTCTGACTCTTTTGACTGCTTTTGAGACCCTTTACCTCCTATTGGGTTGCCTCATGTAGTTTTAATAGGAGGGGAGGTACCTAGTCTTATTGCAACCTGATGTGCCATGTTTGGTTACCCCTGGGAGGTCTGCCCTTTTCTGAAGGGAAATGGAGGAGTGAACAAGGAGGAGGGATGTGGGGGAAAGAGACTAGGAGAGGAGAAGGGAGGGGAAACTGAAGTATAGATGGAATATATGAGAGAATAAATTAACAAAGATATCAAAAAATATTTTATTTTTACTTTTAATTGAAACTATTTTTTCATTTTATTGGTTATTTTATTTATATTTCAAATGTTATCCCCTTTCCTAGTTTCCCCTCCATAAACCCCTTATCCCCTCCTCCCTCCCCCTGCCTCTAAGAGGGTCCTCCCCTACCCATCCACCCACTCCTGCCTCAGCACCCTAGCATTCCCCTACCCTGGGAGCCTCCACAGGACCAAGGGGGCTCTCCTCCCATTGATGCCAGATAAGGCAATCCTCTGCTACATATCCAGCTGGAGCCATATGTCCCCACCACCACCACCATGTGTACTCCTTGGTTGGTGGTTTAGTCCCTGGGAGATCGGGGGGGGGGGGGTCTGGTTGGTTAATATTGTTGTTCTTCTGATGGGGTTGCAATCTGCTTCAGCTCCTTCAGTCTTTGCCCTAACTTCTCCATTGGGGACCCCGCACTCAGTCCGATGTTTGGCTGCGTGCATCCGCATCTGTATTCATCAGCATCTGGCGGAGCCTCTCAGGGGACAGCTATACCAGGCTACAATAAGTTCTAATTACGGTTTTTTATCCTCCAGATCCTCTCAGATCTTCAATACTTCTCATCTCGCCCCAAACCATAGTTCTTATTTTTCTCTCGATAGTGTACAGAGTTCTGCATGCCTCCTTGAGACTTCTCCCTTCCATCACACCTTGTCTTATTGTGCCTTGTTTTGTCCTATCTAGCTGCTATCTTCTGGAGGCCTGCTTCTTCCTGAAGATGAAAGGACATTAGTGCCTGTGGGGAAGAGGGGGAGGTTGTGGGGAAGAGGGGGAGGTTGTGGGG
>JADRCH010000640.1:0-91221 GCA_019843965.1 Rhynchomys soricoides | reverse complement strand
GGGGGGGTTGTGGGGAGTTAGAAGTGGAGGGGGAAGTGTGGTCAGAATGCATTGTATGAGAGAAGACTCTCATTTCAGTTAAGAATAATAAAAGGTAGATACAATCAGATAATAATATAAACAAACAAGAGAGAATTGGACAAAAGAAACTAAAAAGAAACTAAATAGAATTCAAGAAACACGCAGAGATGCAGAGACATACACATTTGTAAATGCAAAATTCCCATTAAAATCAAAACCAGAAACCATAATGTATATGCAAAGGATCTGAAAAAAAATACAAACTTGATAAAGTATTATGAGATAAAGAACCTCCAAAAATGCCAAGATCTTTTAACATTGGGCATCTGTGGCTGCTGGTTGTTCTCCATACACTGATGGTAAGGCCCTATTGCTGAAGACACCTCCTATACAATTCATTGAACCTGGAGAAATCGAGCTGGTGCCTAAATAGGGGCTTCATTCCTACTGCCTAGTGTTCCTGATGCATAAGATACTCAACCAAAGAAAGGCAAATATCAATCCAGCTATAAACCCTTCAGTCTACAGTGGGTGACCTGCCAGGAAGATATGCTAGTATGTTACTGGCACAAAGCCTGTGGGACTAATCTACCAATATCAGGTTGGAGTTAAGGCCCACTCCATGAGATGAAACCTATCTCCAACATTGGTCAGATGGCCAAGAACCTGAGACTAGATAGGCCAAGGACCTATGGGAAAACCAAACACTACCATCTGTGAAAGAAATAGCAATCAAATGACTTCTAACAATATTCTCCTCCACTAATATCTTGATCAGCCCTTATCAGGGAAAAAAATACAGAGATCTATAGCCAGATATTACACAGAAAGTAAGAGGCCTGGGAATAGTCCACCCCCAAAAGAATGTCTCCATCAAATCTTTCTCTTCTGAGCTTCAGAATCTCTGTAGAAGAGGAGGAGAAAAGATTGGAAAAGCCAGATGGGATAGAGTACACAGAGGAATCAAGGCCTTCTAGACACAACATGGATGCCACACATATGAACTTACAGATACTGAGTCTATATGCACAGGTCCTTCATGAGTCTAGGGGCCTAAGGGGGTCTGAAATCTGAAAGAAGTGGACACATGTCCCCATCCCTATCCTACAAGCTATCTCCAACTGATAACTGCTTGATAATGAACACTTAATTTTTCTCCAAGGGGGTACACACTATCCTTTTTTCTTAATGAACTTAAAGTATTTGGAAGATTTTAAGTAGACCTGGGATTTTCTGGCCTCTGCCTATGATACTTTTGTGGCCCCCAGCATGCATGACAGAGAAGGCTTGATCAGAATAATTATGAAAGTCAAAAGAAAAGCATCTTATGTGCATGTTCAACAGCTTTCCACACCCACCCCATTCTTGGACAGCTATAGCAATGAGGACTAAGTTCTACTTTTAGCACTTGTAGCATCTCAGTTTGGGACTAACAGCCGGCTTCTTATAGGACAATGGGTATAGACATCAGATTTCAGCGCACCCATGAAATTACACTGATATCATTTCAGTCAAAATAAGCAAGCTAATTGTTAAAGATACAGAGTATATACCTCTGCTGTAGTCTGCTTTTGCCTCACTTTAATTTAGAATTCCTACCAAAATAAGATAGAAATATATTTAGCATCTGTGAGGCCTCACTGGAAATCATCCACAATACTTTGTAGAGAAGCATGTTTGTTTATACAATGCTAATAATTTCTTAATATTTAAAATTTTTCTTAAATTGGTTCCATGGAATCCATCTATATACCAGAACAAAACAAAACAAAACAAAAACCGAACATCTTAAAGTATATTTTTCAGTCCAACTTTGGATTATATATTTATTGTAATTACCGTACATCTAAAATTGCATCTTTGTCATTGGATTCTCTATGCAAATAAGAAGACATTAGCAATGTATTTTATTGGCTAAATGACAGGCATGATAGAAAGGTTTAGAGTTCTATGCATCAGACATACATAGCTACAAATTTATAAATAAGTATATGTATACGTTCTTTGTACATTTAATACTGAAACAATTTTGTATATCTTAAAAGTAGAAAATATGGAAAATCGACGGTGCAATGCATAGTTTAACTAACTCATTTCAGTTTTGTAGTTTTCCCATAGATTACAAAACTGATTCATCATGCCTTTGTGTGTGTGTGTGTGTGTGTGTGTGTGTGTGTATTTTAAAACTATTACTGATAGGTCTGCTATAGAACTCAATGTCCCCTATTGTATCATATCCACAAGAAAATAATAAAACAACAAAATTATTTCTTGGGTGAATGAACTACTAAAGTGCAATGTTAGAATGAGTTGAGAAATTAAAACCTCAATTTAAAATAATTAAACAGTCCTTTACACTCCATTCTGCAGACTCAATGCAGATCTCAATTGTGTCATGTTACACAATACAATAACATAAAGTCATGTACTGAACTAATAACAGTTTTCAGGAAAGGAGAAAGGAAGGAAAAAAAGAAAGGAGGGGAAGGAAAAGGAAGGGAAGGAGAGAGGGAGAACCAGAGAAGGGTAAAATAATTTGTATTAGCCACATATTTTTCTTTAAAATTTGCCTGTATATTTAATGGAAATTAATGTGTCCAGCCGAAAATCACTATAATTTTATAAATTAAATCTTAAATTTTCCTAAGTGGCCTAAAAGGCTTTTGGATTATTTTGCAGAGGATTAATGCAAGAATCTGAGGTAGGTGGTCCATGGATCACACTCTGAGAGACAGTAAATGAAAAAATTAGTGCTAGGAAAGTAAAAAAGAGAACAGTGCAAAACACTCTTCATAGAACGAGCACGGTAGTCGTTCGGCTCAGATGTTTGAACACTTGATACATAGTTGGTGATGCTTCTTGCAGGGGACCTTCGGAATTGTTGCTTTGTGAGAGGAAATAAGTCTCTGCAAGGGGGTGGAGCTGCAAGGGGACAGAGCTGCAAGGGCGGGGCTGCAAGGGGCGGAGCTTTAAGAGTATGAAGTTTCATCTACTGTTTTCTCTCTCTGCTTTATGCTTGCTATTGGAAGACCTGAGCTTTCAGCTTCTTCTTCCTGCCATCATGTTTAACACGTGCTGCCATGCTTCCCTTCCAACATGGCCTCAACCTGCTGGGATTGCAGCCCAAGAAAGCCCTTCTGTACTTGTCTTGCTCATGGTGTTTTATCACAATAATAGAAAAGCAATCAATATAAACACTAGAACTTAAGTAAAGGCATTTCGGTGTTGTTGTTGACTCCACTCAAGGTGATGATGGGTTCTCTTAAAATACCAAGGAGAAAACCATTCTCCAATTTATCCCCTCCTTTCCTTTTCCTGTACTATTTAATTAAAAAATTAGCAGTTATATAATCATAATAATAAATTTGAATGACTTGGAACATATAGTGTCCTTCATTGTTCTTACATTGTTTGTATTACTTAACAAAATAAATACATTGCTATGATGTTTACCTTGCAGAAATACAGTGTCTAAATATTTATAGGAACTAGCCAAAGAAGGCTGAGGGTGATTGTAATGTATGATTTAGAAGAGGAGGAGCCGGCAGTGGTGGCACACACCTTTAATCCCAGCACTCGGGAGGCAGAGACAGGTGGATTTCTGAGTTTGAGGCCAGCCTGGTCTACAGAGTGAGCTCCAGGACAGCCAGGGCTACACAGAGAAACCCTGTCTCGAAAAACCAAAAAAAAAAAAAAAGAGAGAGAAGGAGGGAGGGAGGGAGGAAGGGAGGGAAGGAGAAATAGAGGGATAGAAGGAAGGACAGAGAGAGAGAGAGAGAGAGAGAGAGAGAGAGAGAGAGAGAGAACTTGAAGGATAAACATTCTTTTTTTCCACAGCTGCCCTTGAATAAACCATTTTTCCTCCCTACTAACTTCATCTCCCAACTATTGGCTTTCGTGTGGAGATCACATGAACTTGGGTCTAATAACAGAAGGAAACTAACTTATTTATGAGTATAAATAGAAACACAACTTGATATTTAAACACGTCACAAAAAAGTAATGCTTTGATTTGGTAGGAGGAACCCTTCCACAGATTGCCATTTATCTCCCTAGATGGCAACCATGCAGGTAAATCTATGGAATCCATGGGAAATACTATTTTACTCTTTATTATGATTACTCAATATAGGTGGCATGGTAAAACCATGTCTGGAAGCTTGGAAAATTAGGTCAGATTGAGGCTCAGAGATCCGTTGGACACATACCTGACACTGTAGACAGCCCCTTGATCCCTGATAGTTTTCTGGCCTGGAACATGTACCACACCACCCAAATAAGGAAACATGACCTGTGGTCCTGTAGGCCCAGAACAGAGTTCTCCCTGCTAATGAGGTACATAGAGGCCCTGAGGGCTTAGCCAATAAACTTCCTTCCCAGACATTGATCCCTGCATAAGGTATTTAATCTGAGGTCCACCCTGAGAAGTTGGTATGGTATGCATCCATTTTCCTTGATGAACAGTCAATAAAGAGATGAGAGCCATGAACTATCTCTTTCATCAATATCTGCCTTAGGGAGCCATGGAGAAGGCATTCAACTACCAAGATGCAGCCTAAGCCTCCTGCAGAAGGCCTCTGTGCTTTCAGCCACAACCGAGGTCAAGCTAAGGACAATCACTGGTGAAGAGAATCTCCATTCTTGGCTCTTCCATGACTCCCAGTAGTACCTAGATGTCCAAGAGTCAGAGAACCCCACAGTCCTGGCCTTGTCACAGGCCCGGGGACCCCTGAACCAGCTCCAGCTTTCCCATATCTCAGACTGTACTTTCTCACCCCCCTGGAGAGGCACTGCCTGAATATTGTCTCCCGAGCAGGAGGCTGGGCGGATGCTGACCCACATAGATGAACCATCTGCATAGTAAAGAAAGACTGAATGGATGAAATCTTAAAACTGAGCTTAACAGTCAAATTGTCCTGGAGTTGAACAGATGTTTGTCCATGAGGAAAAGATTCAAAAACCTCCAAAGAAGCATTTTCTTCTGTAGGAAGGAGGTTCATTGCAAGTGTCACTCACAGGGTATTGGAATGTGAAAAATGGACAAGGTATACATTTTTGGATATGTGCAGCAAATTCTCAGATAAAATAAGTTTTTTTGCTTCATTCCTCCCTATGTTCTTTTGTGTTGGACTCCTAGTCCTGTTGCTCGTCATTTTATTTGTAAGTTGTTATATTCTACTTAGGTTACTTGTTATAAACACTTAGGTTGATTGGACCACAGGCAGAGAGATGGTACTTTATTTTAGTGAATAAACCAATCTTACCTATGTAACTTTGGTTTAGGTAAGGTGGAAGAACAGGACGGCAGCTGATAGCAATATGGTCGTTAGTCTGAGCCCACAATATGAGCCCAGAGCCACTACAGTTTTTGAAAGAACAGTTATAACCAAAGACATTTTATCATTTTCCTATGCATCAACACATGGGACATTCACTCAGGCTCAAGAAAAAAATGACTCAACTAAGTTATCTCTAGCAAGGAAATCTCTCAGAGAATTTAAGTGAGTTTAATTATTAATAGAAGAAGCCATAGCTTTTCCCTCAAATATTATCCTTTAGTCTAAATGGGGACAGGTAAATAGCTTATCTTTATTTTTTAAACTTGCGATATGTCATTACAATTTACATTACACAATACCATTTTCTATTAGATGGATGTTCCTTGCTTCTTAAACTTCAAAATGAAGAGGCGGTTATTAAAGTCGAAAACAGAAAAGTGAGCATTCATTTTATGCTATGTGCAGACCATCAAAATGCTTACACAACCCACAAAAGATCCACAAAATTTCCTCCATCTGAGCTACACTTCAATTTCACGTGTAGAGGCCTAACAACTTCACTGTTTAGAGTTTTGTTCTCAACTGTAAGCTACTGCAAATGAGTTTCCTTTCTCAGCAGAATCTCTTCTGTGGAGTCAGCGGGAGGCTTAACCTTCCATTTTTTAAAAGAAAACAATCGATATCCACAACACATAGGAAGAATGGGCCATTTTCCCGTCTGCTAGTGCTGTTTACGTGAGAAATGACATCACAGTTCAGACAAGGAAAACATGGCCTCTTTCCTCAGGAAAACTAGATTTATAGCACTTTCAGATTCAAACCCCATTGAATACCCAAAGTGGGACAAGGTAAAGATATGTCTGTCGTAACTTAAATTTGGTTTTCATAACTGAAAATAAATTTATCTATTTCATAATGAACTAGTTTTCAAAGCAAAATGACCAGATATGCCAGAATTTTCCAGTGAATTAATTTATTTTACATTTTATATATTTTAATTTATTCTTTATGAATTTCATATATGTGTATAATGATATATGACCATATCCATCTCCACTTTCCTCCTCCAACTCCCCACACAACATATCATCCTCCCAACTTCATATCTTTCTTTCTTTACAAGAACCCACTAAATTCAGGTCGCAGATATGGTATTGTCCACTGGATCATGGGCAACCTTCAACTGACCACACCAGCCCAAAGTAGAAAGATTTTCCTTGCTCAGCATCCATCAACTGCCAATAAATCTCAGTTTAGCAGTTGAGTCTGAAAAATGGACTTATTCTAGAGAACTTAAATTTCATTTCTTTTCTTTTCTTTTCTCCTATCTTTCTTTCTCTTTCTTTCCCTCTCTTTCTTTCTTTCTTTCTTTCTTTCTTTCTTTCTTTCTTTCTTTCTTTCTTTCTTTCTTTCTTTCTTTCTAAGGATGCCTTCTTCCTGTTGCCCAAGTGTGTCTTAAAGGTATAAGCTCAACTTAGGCTTCAGTGTCAGGCTCCTGGGAAGCTGTCATGACAGGTGTATGCTGCTATACTCAACTCTGAATAGACATCTTTAAACTTTAGAAAATTCATGTAAGAGAGTAAATAATAAGGTAGTTTGAACATCCTTTGTAATGAGAAGACTAAATTATTTTTAAATTTCAATAACTTTAAACGTTTGATGCCTGCATATGCCACAGAAGCAAGGTCTGTGTTTTCATTAGAGTTCACATCTTATAAAATTTTAAGTATATGTACTAATATAACAATATAATATCTATATTATAATATAGTCTATATACCATAAAATATAACTCACATTTATATAATTTTATAAATACTATAAATTAGTTTTTGGTTTCGAAAACATGTGTGTATGTGTGTGTGTGTGTGTGTGTGTGTGTGTGTATGTGTTCACACATTGCACATATAACCTAAAATTGTATTTTAGCATCCATCATTAGAGGAACAGTAGATTGAAATATAATTTAGTGTGATAATATTATTCTCTGAGAATTCTCTGAGAGTTTTTGAACTCCTTATAGCAATCATTGCTTGTCAGCCTACTTTTTTTTTCTAAATGTCTGAAATTTGTAGGAATTTAAATGGAAGTAAAAAACCATTTTATTCTGTGCATTTGGAGAGCCAGTTTTAGATACAACTGCAATTTCCTACTACTGCAAGTACAGTGTTTGAGTAGAGCCTAAATAGCAGCCTTGCAGATAGGTAAGAATACAGTGAACAGCACATGCTGTGTGCTGGCGACCTGAGGCCACAATAGTTTTGCTGTTCACCTTGTGTGACTAGGAGAGTTACTACAGTCCCTCTTGATACCCACTTCTTCATCAGGATAGAGTGGGAACAATTCCTCAAGAGTCACAGAGATTTAAGGTCAATCAATATTTAGTATTTTCTTAATGTCTGGATTAAACAACAGTCCTCTCTTCTTCCATGCTGTAATGGTCTCAGCTACCCATGAACAATGCAAGTACATGAATATTCAACAGAACATTCTAGAAGCTGATAATTTATAAACCTTTTCTTGTTATAGTTTCTTCTTTGAGAAAGGGTCTCACCGTACAGTACTGTCTGCCTTGGAAATTGTGATATAAAACTCAGGCTGGCCTTGAACTTAGAATGAACTTCCTGCTTCTGCCTTCAGAGTACTAGGATTACAAGTATCTGTCTCCAAGTTCAGTCGCTGTATATGCTATAAATTACATGCTACTTAGAATCACACAATGGGACCTTGCCTAGTCCGTTTCTCCTGGGACATGAGTCGCCTTTGCCTATTAGTTCTTTATGTTTCAAATTATCAGATTGACTAATGTATCAGCTATCCCTTACTTTCTTATCAATGGTCTTGGAACAGTGACTCAAGGAAGGCAATGGGCCATTAACCATATGTACGGGCTAGTTTTGTGTGTCAACATGACATAAGCTGGAGTTATCACAGAGAAAGGAGCTTCAGTTGAGAAAATGCCTCTATGAGATCCAGCGGTAAGGCATTTTCTCAATTAGTGATCAAGGGCTGAGGGCCCTTTGTGGGTGGTACCATCTGTGGGCTGGTAGTCTTGGGTTCAATAAGAAAGCAGGCTGAGCAAGCCGGGAGAAGCAAGCAAGCAAGCTAGCCAGTAAGCAACATTCCTCCATGGCCTCTGTATCAGCTCCTGCTCGTTGACCTGCTTGAGTTCCAGTCCTGACTTCCTTTCGTGATGAACAGCAGCATGGAAGTGAAAGCTCAATAAACCCTTTCCCCCCCAACTTGCATCTTGGTCATGATATTTGTGCCAGAATAGAAACCCTGACTAAGACACCACAGAGAGACCTGGACTCTAGGAAAAGGCATTATGCTTCAGGGCATGTAGGTCGAAAATGTGTCCATAGAATTTGGTTCTATCTATGTTTTCAAGTGTCCACTTAGGGATCTCAGAAGATAGCTACTGTGAGTGAATGAATGGCTACTAAAAAACCAAAACAACAAAAAAGGTTTTCCCCTCCTTCAGTAAGTACTGGGATTAGAGGCATGTGCCACCATTTCACTCCTGAATCATGTTATTTATTTATTTATTTATTTATTTATTTATTTATTTATTTATTTTTTAAATAATGGACTGAAAAAGATGGTTCCTTTCACTGACTGCATTTTAGCAGTACAGAAAGTATGGTGTAGTATATCTATTTTTTTCTTCTGTTTATGCTTCTTCATTGCTCAAGCTACTCTAACACAGGTGAAGCTAGGGCCCCTGGTGACCATATTACAAGGCTACAGAGACCCCAATATTCTCTATAGAGTTAAGCCCTGCCAGGCTGTGGGATTTGGTGTTCTTGGATTCCTTCTTGCTGCTCACTGTCTGTGACTAAAGTGGTAAGGGAGGCATTTGGGTGTCACCCTGCTTCTTTAGGTGCACCTCCTACCCACTTCTCCCCCCAGTCCCGTCTCAGAACTGATTTTACTGAGAGAAAACTCTATGAGGAGTTTCTACTTATCACATGTGCCTACCAAGGGTAACTGTCAGTGTTTAATCTAAAGTAAATTCTTCTGACTGAAATTAAAATAGGGTATGCCCACTATTCTCTGACTACAAATAATATAAACATGAATCAACACTTAAAAATAAATCCCAAGCATAGACACACAGAACTGTAGTCACAATCTAATGACGTTCAGCTAGTGGATCTCATTTGACCTGGTTCAAATCTGCTATCTCATTGGCACACTGTAGGCTTACCAGCTGTTTCCAGCACAGCATTTAGGTGACATCTTCTTCCAACTTCTGGTTTCCAGGAAATGTCTACCTCCTTCCTGCTCTGATCACTTGCAGGTTTGACAAACTGGGTCTTCTCCAGTCTCAAGCAGAAGTGGAGTCTGCCTCTCCAATTCCCTGTCCTCTTCTGGAGTCCAGGAGCAAATATGACCTCATACCTGTATTAATGTTCACGAGGGCTTTCTTGCCCAATAGTCCATATTTTCTGAACAATAGATAGTATATAATTGTGTTAAGGACCAGGGCCAGAATCCTAGCCAACATCACCAGTGGACATCTCTATGTAAAGAGTTTGAAGAAGAGTTTTACACTGGATTTTTTGCACTAACTTTTATTATCGAACTGTGGATTCTAATTAGCTAATACCAGTCTAAAAATTATAAAGGAAGGGACTATGAAGATGTTATAAAGATAAGTTATCAACATAAAGAATTGGACGTGGCCTTCCCCAAAAGGGAAAACTACTCTTGTAATCGAACAAGATGAGGATGAGGGTGCTTCCTTCCCTGCACTGTACCTCACCACCTCAAGAACAGAAAAATCCCCTCTTTCTTTAGGGAAAAAATGACAGCAACTTGGTGATGAAGAAACTGAAGTTTGACTTTACATTCATTAAGCAAAGCCCAAAAGGAAAACGGAATTGCAGGCTTGCAACGGTAATTTTAAATTAGGCTAGATATTTCCATCAGTCTTGTTTGCTCCCATTGTTCTGGGATTTAGTTTCTTATTCATAACTTCATTTTTCAGGCTTCGATACAGGCTTCAGTCATATAACTGATTGGTTCATTAGTCCAAATTTGGGGTCAACCATAAACTTGGCTTGCACAGTTAATGTTTCTTTATGTGTTGTCAGTAAAAATGACCATCAGATTAAATCTCTGGGTTTAATGGCTCCCTATTAATGAACTCAGTCATTGTGTTGTTCAAGCAGATACAAATCCTCTAATTTTCACTATCATTCTGAGTGTGTGGTCTTTCATTCATTCTTGAGAAAGTATCATGAAAAACTGTACCAACGACCATTCTAAATTTAAGTTAATTGAACCAGTCTAGTGAGTCCTGCAATAAAATTCAATTAATTTTAATTCTCAGCATTTTTTATTTGAAATGTTAGGTATCTATTATGGGCTACTACTTTCTTCTCTTGAGTGTTACACAGTCCAGTCAGAAAGACGAAAAGGAAGACAGAAAGTTGTATAGAGTGCAGCATCCACTTATTTTTCTTTTTCTTTTTTCTGATACTTTATTTACATTTCAAATGTTTCCCCCTTTCCAGATCTCCCCCTTGGAACCTCCCTATTCCCTCCCCCTCCCCCTGCCTCTATGGGGGTATTCCCCCACCCACCCACCCATCCACCCATTCTCATCTTCCCTCCTTGGCATTCTCCTATATTGGGGCATCTAACACCCTCTGGACCAAGGGCCTTTCCTTCCCCTGATGGCTAACAAGACCCTCCTCTGCCACATATGTGGCCAGCACCATGGGTCCCTCCATGTGTATTCTTTGGTTGGTGATCAAGTCTCCGTGAGCATCGAGTGACCACTCGATGACACTCGTTGACACTGTTGTTCCTTCCATGGGGCTGCAAACTCCCTCAGCTCCTTCAGTGCCTTCCCCAACTCCTCCATCTGGGACCTCACACTCAGCCCTATGGTTGCTGTGAAGTGACTCTTGGGTATTCAGAAATTTTGGGCTAATAACCACTTATCAGTGAGTACATGCCTTGTTCATTCTTTTGTGACTGTGTTACCTAGCTCAGGATGATATTTTCAAGTTCCATCCATTTGCCTAAGAATTTCATGAAGTCATTGTTTTTAATAGCTGAGTAATATTCCACTGTGTAAATGTACCACATTTTCTGTGTCCATTCCTCTGTGGAGGGACATCTGGGTTGTTTCTAGTTTCTGGCTATGAATATAGTGGAACATGTGTCTTTATTACATGTTGGAGCATCTTCTGGGTATATACCCGGGAGTAGAATAGCTGGGTCCTCAGGTAGTATTATGTTCATTTTTTAAGGGTCCCCCAAACTGATTTCCAGAGAGGTTGTATCAGCTTGCATTCCCACCATCAATGGAGGAGTGTTCCTCTTTCTCCACATCCTTGCCAACATCTGCTCTCACCTGAGTTTTTGATCTTAGCCATTCTGACTGGTGTGAGGTGGAATCTCAGGGTTGTTTTGATTTGCATTTCCCTGATGATTTAGGATGTTGAACATTTCTCTAGGTGTTTCTCAGCCATTCAAGTTTCCTCAGTTGAGAATTCTCTGTTTTGCTCTGTTCCCCATTTTTTGATAGGGTTATTTGAATCTCTAAAGTCTAGCTTCTTGAGTTCTTTGTATACATTGGATATTAGCCCTCTATCAGATGTAGGATTGGTAAAGATCTTTTCCCAATCTGTAGGTTGCCATTTTGTCCTATTTACAGTGTCCTTTGCCTTACAGAAGCTTTGTTATTTCATGAGGTCCCATTTGTCGATTCTTGATCTTAGAGCACAAGTTGGTGTTCTGTTCAGGAACTTTTCCCCTGTGCCCATGTGTTTGAGACTTTTCCCCACTTTCACTTCTATTAGATTCAGTGTATCTGGTTTTATGTGGAGGTCCTAGATCACTTGGACTTGAGGACAGGGAGATAGGAATGGATCAATTCGCAATCTTCTACATGTAGACCACCAGTTGAACCAACACAATTTGTTGAAGATGATGTCTTTTTTCCACTGGATGGTTTTAGCTCTTTTGTCAAAGATCAAGTGACCATAAGTATGTGGGTTCATTTCTGGGTCTTCATTTCTATTCCATTGATCTACCTGCCTGTCACTGTACAAATACCATGCAGTTTTTATCACTACTGCTCTGTAGTATAGCTTGAGGTCAGGGAGGCTGATTCCTCCAGAAGTCCTTTTATTGTTGAGAATAGTTTTTGCCATCCTGGGTTTTTTGTTATTCCATATGAATTTGAGAATTGCTCTTTTTATGTCGATGAAGAATTGAGCTGGAATTTTGATGGGGATTGCATTGAATCTGTAGATTGCTTTTAATATTCTTTCCTTATTTTGTGTATTTGGTGTTTTGACTATAATGTGACAGGAGGAATTTCTTTTCTGGTTCAGTCTATTTGGAGTTCTGTAGGCTTCTTGTATATTTATGTTCATCTCTTTCTTTAGATAGGGAAGTTTTCTTCTATAACTTTGTTGAAGATATTACTGGTCCTTTAAGTTGGGAGTCTTCACTCTCTTCTATATCTATTATCCTCAGGTTCTGTCTTCTCATTGTATCCTGGAAATCCTGGATGTTTTGGGTTAGGAGCTTTTTGCATTTTGTGTTTTCTTTGACTGTTGTGTCCATGTTTTCTATGGTATCTTCTGTACCTGAGATTCTCTCTTCCATCTCTTGTATTCTGTTGGTGATGCTTGCTTCTATAACTCCTGATTTCTTTCCTTTTGTTCTCTAACTCCAGGGTTGTCTCCCTTTATGATTTCTTTATTGTTTCTATTTCTGTTTTTAATTCCTGAATGGTTTTGTTCATTTGTTTGATTGTGTTTTCCTGTAATTCTTTAAGGGATTTTTGTGTGTCTTCTTTAAGGGCTTCCAGTTGTTTACCTGTGTTCTCTTGTATTTCTTTAAGGGAGCTATTTATTTCCTTCTTAAAATATTCTATCATCCTCTTGATAAGTGATTTTAAGTCTGAGTCTTCCTTTTCTGGTGTGTTGGGGTATCCAGGGCTGGCTGTTGTGGGAGAGATGGGTTCTGATGATGCCACGTAGACTTGGTTTCTCTTCCTTGTGTTCTTGCCCTTGCCTTTTGCCATCTGGTTATCTCTGGTGTTAGCTAGTCTTACTCTCTCTGACTGTGGCCTGTTTTTCCTGCAAGCCTAGGTGTCAATGCTCCTTGAAGACCAGTTCTCTCTGAAAGGAATTTAGGTTTGGAGAGCTGTGGTGCAGGGTCAGCTCTGGGGTGCAGACAGAAACAAGAAGGATCTAATCTCCAGCTGTCCCTTGTTTCCTCTGTCCTGATGGCTCTGCAAGGGTCTCTCTTGGTCCAGTGAATTTGAAAAGAAGTGGTGGTCTTGCCTGTGCTTGAAGGTTTGTTGGCACTCCTGGTATACCAGCTCTCTCCAGGCACTATTTGAGTATGGAGCCCTGTGTCACAGGATCCCCTCTCCATCCACCAAAAGAAACCAGAAGCCTGCTCCTCAGTCTCTGTGTCCTAGGTATTCCATGTGGGTCCCTCTGTGCAGACTGGCTTGCCCACACTCCTGGGAGGCTATTTTTCTCCCAGTGCTATTTGGCTATGGAGCTCTGGTGGCCCAGGCAGAGGTCTCCTGCCACAGATGGAAACTGGAAGGCTCCTTCCTCCCGGCTGTTCCTCAGTCCCTGTGTCCTAAGGATTCTGGGCGAGTCCCACTGAGCAGTGTTAGTCCTCTTACCTCCTCTCACAGGCTTTTTCACCCTCCTGGGAGGCTAGCTTTCTCCCAACACTATTTGGTTATCGAACCCTGGTGGCTCAGGCAGAGGTCTTCCGCCACAGATGGAAACTGCCCACTTATTTTTCTTACTTGATACTATAAATATACATGACTGGATTTATTCTTCTGGCAGCTCCTTGTTAACATAATTTTACTAAATTTTGGTGTAAGCAACCATACATCTCCAAATTAAAACTCCACAAATATTTGGACTTGAAGATTTGGACATATTTTACACATTTTGGAATTATTATTATATTAACCATTTCTGCATATAGTTATTGGGGTATTGTAGCAATACATATTGTGCGAAAACCATGTCAGTGTATTAAGCAGATCTATTTCTTCAACTATTAACCTTGGCTATGTACTGCAAAACAGACTCTTCTTTTCCAGTCATTAAACATTTTTGAAATTACATTGTATGTGTGTGTGTGTGTGTGTGTGTGTGTGTGTGTGTGTGTGTGTGCAGGTATTGTATGTGGAAGTTAGAAGACAACTTTTATGTGTCAGTTCTGTCCTTTAAGCATGTGTAGCAGATAAATTGAATTCAGGTGGTAGGACTTGGCGTCAAGCACCTTTACCTACTGGGCCATCTCACTAGATTTCCCTTTCAATTTTGAAATAGAATGTATATTGTTTCACTGTATCTATGGGTGCTCCTTAATGAATTTCTATCTGTCCCTCAAATTCCATTTGCAGCATCTAATGAACACTATGCTATTCCATTCTTCTATAAGATCAACTTACTAGTTTCAGCAAATTAGTGAAAATATATGATATTTGTCTTTGTACGTTTGTCTTATTTTAGTCAACGTGATGACCTTCAACTCCATCTTAGCCATGTTGCTGTGAATGATAGAATTTAATTCTTTCCATGGCTTGGTAATATTATGTATATAAAATATGAAATATATCTCATCTTATTCAGTTCCATTCATCTATTGATGAACATCCACTGAAGAGTTCTGCATTAATAATATATTGCTAGCTTGAACATCATCTACCCATCTATATTTAAGTACATGCAAGATATAAGAATATAGTTAGCAGAGTGAGTTCCAGGACAGCCAGGGCTACACAGAGAAACCCTGTTTAGAACCCCTCCCCCCCCAAAAAAAAAACCAAGAATATAGTTAGCAATACTAAATGGACTCAGCAGGATATATACACATGTGTATATCCCCTAATTAAGGTTTTATTATGATAAATACCATGACCAAAATAACTTGGGAAGGAAAGGCTTATTTCAGCTTATACTTCCATATCACAGCCCACAATTGACGGGAAGTCAAGGCAGAAACTCAAACAGAACAGGGACCTGCAGTCGAGAATGGATTCAGCAGCCATGTGGAGGGCTGCTTACTGGCTTGCTCTTCAAGTTTTGCTTAGCCTAATTTTTTATAGCACCCAGCACCACCAGTCCAGAGGTAGAATTGTGCACAGTGAGCTAGGCCCTTCCTCCTCAATCATCAATAAAGAAAATGTACTACAGGCCAACTTGCAGGTGACATTCTTGTAGTTGAGATTCTATCCTCCAAAATGATGTTAGTTTTTGTCAAATTGACATAAAATTATCCATTATAATAAATATATAAGAATAATAGTTAAAGAAGAAGTCATGAATTTAAAAAGAGGTGGGGAGCACATGGGAAGAGTTGATAGGAAGAGAGGGAGAGATAGAAATGATATAAACACAGAACTCAGACCTAATGTGTAAAGTGCTCACAAAAAGGAAGGAATTATGCAATACTCAATTAGCCATGTTCAATTCACCATTAAAAGCACTATATGATTTATTATTATTTTTAAGTTGTTTGGTATATATCTTTATATCTATATACTTTATAGAAATGTATACATAAAAATGTACAGTTTTTAAACATTCACTAGTGAATATTATAGAAAAAAGAATATAGAAAGATTATAATATTTATAAAATGCTTTTATATTAATATATTTCAATACCTGAGAAGTACAGAGATCTGTTCATTGTTGTTATGCCAAGCACAAAGATATAGACTTCTCAAGGAATTAAAAAAAAAAAAACACAACACAGGAAATAATTGGCAAAGCGAGCAGCCAAAAATATAGAAAATGAAGTCATGAAGCAACATATCAGTATGATTCAGTCTGAAATATCAAATATAGAATTAGAATGCATTGCATATATTCTCAGACTTAAGGAAGGTTTTACTGCAAACTAAGAATTAGAAAAAGTGTTTATCATAGTGCTTCGTGCATTGGAAATGCTCAGTGCATATCTCCTGGATTGTATGGTAAAAATAAATCTGCCTCCACTCCTCTGTTGAGGGACATCTGGGTTGTTTCCAGCTTCTGGCTATTATAAATAAGGCTGCTACGAACATAGTGGAGCATGTGCCCTTGTTATATGTTGGAGCATCTTTTGAGTATTTGCCCAGGAATGATATAGTTGGGTCATTGGTTTGTACTATGTCCAATTTTCTGAGGAACCACCAGACTTATTTCCAGAGTGGTTGTATCAGCTTGCAATCCCACCAACAATGGATTGAAGGAGCTGAAGAAGTTTGCAACCTCATAGGAAGAATAACAATATCAAACAACCAGAACCCCCAGAACTCCCAGGGACTAAACCATCAACCAAGGAGTACACATGGAGGGATCCATGGCTCCAACTGCATATGTAGCAGAGGATGGCCTTATTGGGCATCAATGGGAGGAGAGGCCCATGGTCTTGTGAAGGCTCGATGCCCCAGTGTAGGGAAATGCCAGGGCAGTGAGGTGGGAGTGGGTTTGTGGGGGACTCCCCTCACAGAGGCAGGGGGAGGGGATGGTATAGGAGGTTTCTGGAGGGGAAACTGGGAAACGGGATAACATTTGAAATGTAAATAAATAAAATATCCAGTAACAAACAATTAAAAAAATAAACCTGCCAGAGAAATCAAATAAATTAAAGTGAATAATCATATGGGAAAAAAACTATCAGGATTTGGCAACAAAGTGCTCCACAGATAACTTGAACATCCCACTACAGACACATGCACGCACACATTTCAGCACATTCATCCATGATCTTGCTGTGCATCCCTCTACTTACAAAGAAAACTGACCCAGCAAGGAGGACTGAATATGTCCTTCAATGTGCTTGGGACAATTTAACTAGGATTTGTGGAACAGGAGATGTACTGCAAATTTAGGTATCAAGCTGGCACATAGAATCTTTGCCCAGTGTTATAAAGCCTTCATTTTATTTTATAATATAATTATCTATCTATCCATCCATCTATCTATCATCTGTCTGTCTGTATGTCTATCCATCTATCTATTTATCTATCTATCATCTATTTGTCTGTATGTCTATCCATCTATCTATCTATCTATCTATCTATCTATTGTATGTGTGTGTGTGCGCGCGCGCGCATACATACATGTGCGTGTATCCATAATTAAGGGTATGTGTGGAGGACAGAGGCATACACTGGTTATCTTCATCTATCACTCTCTTGTCTTAATCCCTTGAGACAGGGAAGAGACTATCACTGAAAGTAGAACTCATTGGTTTGTGACTAGGCTGCCTTGCCACAAGTCCTGAAGATCTTTCTTTGTCCCTCCTGAGCCCCACACTGGTGTTCTGGACATATGCAGCCACTACCCATGCTCACATGAGTGCTGGCACTCAGACTCAGGCCTTCATGAACACACAGCAAGGGCCCTTGTCCACTGAGCCTTCTTCCTAGCCCAGGAGACACTTTTCTTATCCAGGTCTGAAAGGTAACTGCTCTGCCTTTTGTGTGATTGGTGAAACTTTCTTGTTGTTATATGCTAATGTCAATCTTCAATTCCTGAATTGTTTTCAATGATTTCTATTTAAACAGAGATGCAAATAGGTATTTCCTTTAGATGTTAGTTATGCTTATTCTGAGCTTTTGTCTTTTGAACTCTCTTATGGATATGAATCTTTCCCATGTTCACCTTTATTATTTTCTGGCCTTTCATATTATATATGGGATTTCTCTATGCTATTACACCACTGATTAATACGGCCATGTTATCATACTTTTCTAAAGGGTCCATGCACTATGGGTTAATATCCTAGCATCTGGATCTATTTACCAACCTTCTTATCTCAAGCTCTGCCTATATTATTGTTTCATACAAAAATATAAAAAAATATTATTAATTGCTATGTTATTTCTCCAAGATTGTTTCAAGGATAAAATACAAGAGTATATAGGAAAGTAATCTTTGAATACCACAAGACAGCACATAAATGGATAGAATTATTGTGGCTAGCGCTACATACTGGCTCTTAATAATGAATTAGTATTACTCTTCAATTCCCCCCTCACCTATTCCGAGCCCTCATTTACTCCTTTATTGCAGAAGTGATTTGTGTTTATCTTTGAAATGCAAGCACAATGTGCATTTCCACTGACAGAAAGTGTGAAACTAAAAGCTTGCTCTGTCCTTACTGGCTCATTTGTTCATATCCAATGCCAATTAAACCAAATGCACAAATGACAAAAACCCCCACACAAACTCAATTGGAAAGGGCAGAAAATTTACTAGTTGGCCTCTAGGATCCTACTCTGAATTCATTTGTGCTGTATTATTAATATTTATAACAGATCTGTTTGTTTTCCTGACTTTTATTTTCTCTATTCACCTTTTGTGGTTGCAGAGTTTCACTTGCTTGCAAGTTTCTGGTTAGGTCTTTAACTTTCTCTTACATCCTCTGCTCTTACAACACACTGCTGAGGAATGATGACAGAATAATAGGGTCAAACAGCAAGAATTAACACCCAAATTCCATCATATGGACATTAAGGTCTCCTAGCCAACACCTGAAAATAAAGATGAAAACTTTCAACCTTACATGGAAAAATTAGTCTGCTGGAAGTTGTCCAAGTTCATTCTCAGTACTTATACGGAATATTGTTATGTAAAGTGTTGTAGCCCTCCAGATTTCTAATGCCTAGTCAACCATGAAATTTGAATTGGGACATCTTCCTATTTACCACTTTTATTGGGCAACCCACATTTATCAGTGAGGAATCTCAGGGTGCCACCTCATGTCACTCATGAAACATCTGTCCTTACTTTTCTAGATCTCATAGGCCCAGAGTTAACTGGGTACTCCTAACTGATCATGAAATAGAACCTGTTAAGGAAATTAACAGTGATCACTCAATCCAAGAGAAACATTAGTTTTCCTGTCATTGAACATAATTGTTTTGCTAAGACATTAATAGACATTGAACCCTTCCCCTCATGTCACTAAACTCCATAAAAGGTTGCAGCAGCCTACCAAAAGCAGCATAGTATAAGAGATTCTTAAAAAGGAGGATGGTTTAGTGTGTGCACCACAGTGGAGCACAGATGACAACCGTGCGAAGTTAGTCCATCCTTTCCACCATGTATGTCACTGGTTTGAACTCAGGTTGTTGGTCTTGACAGCAACTTGGACTTTACTGGATACATCATCCCACAGGGCCCCAAAGGATTCATTTTAATATGCTATAACAGAAGGCAACATTAGACAAGATGTGTCTTAAATTGCCATCAAGTTCTCTCATTGGTACTAACAAAGCTAGAAAGACAAGATTGATTGGGAAGTACTTGAAATCTGGAATACTTGAAGTCTGAGTCTAATCAAGGATTCAAAAAGTTCAAACAAACTTGAGCAAAAGGGGCTATAAAGAATTGAATGAATTATAAATACTTCAAAGCATGACAACAGTCTTTCCTATTTGTTTCAAAGGCAGAAGACCAAATGGAGAATGGAAACTTGGAGACACACAGGTCCCAGTGCCTTTGGTGCCCGAGTGTCTGAAAACACGGTGATTGTCATGCTATGTGGGCTGTGCTTGAAAACGCATAGGAATGGGTCACCTAGACAGTAGGTGGTTCTTTCAACCAACAAGTCAAGGAATCATTTTGTGCAGTGTTTAACTAAGTACCTCTTTATGGTACTTGTAGCAGATACACACTGTATGTTCACTTATCATTTATCTCCCTCTGAAGCAGCTGAGAATCTCTTCAACTTCCCTGCTGTCAGTGAGCTGGAGTTTGTCCTGGGACTACGTCCTTGTCCAGATGAAAGATGGTGGACAAAGGCCTGCATGGGGCTCATCAGTCAGCAAGAAAGTCTCAAGGTGAGAACTAGTTTTCCAAGGAACTATGTGTTCAGTAGACATGATATTAAGAACTGAAAATTACCCATTCTGGAGAGCATATATACTGGCTGAGATTAGTAAAATGTTGCTACTTAGGAAATAGGCTTACTTTTCTTTTCGGTTTCTTTGAGTCATGATCTAGTCAGACTGCTTAGGCTGGTCTCAGCTACAGCAGAGCAGTTTTGCTGCAATCTTGCTGCCTCAGTAACAGAAGAGCATGTGCCACTGTACCTGGCTAGACTTACTTTTACAACTAAACCTTTAAAGTATCTAAACGAATACCTGTACTGTTTCATGTATTTCTGTATGTGGCCTCTAATGAAATGTTTCAGGCTTTCAGATGCATGCATGCACACTAATCATTCTAAAGAACTGATGCGTGTTTATCATTCACACATTAGCCACTGACTGTATTAATTGTACATTCTATCTACATGTTCTGAAGCTGGATTGGCATTTAAATGAATGCTTAGATTACTGGCCTTATAAGAAGCATTTTCCTCCAGTGAATGGGTTAAACCATGGCTGTCAGATTGAATATAATTAGCGCTGCTGATATGCAAAGAATTGCTCTGTCAGGAAATGTCACTGTCGCTGAGTGCAGTTCCTTGTCTGCATTCAATTTTCTGTCTGGCTCAGAAAATTTTAATCACAGGTTGGAATTCACATGTAAAATTTTTACCAATTTTTATAAAAAAATACCTTATTTCACTTTGTTCTCACATAATCTTTGGTTGGCATACAGTGAAACACTAAAATCATCTTATTTCTTTAACATTCACTGTTTTTGTCTTTTGAAGACAGATACTTATAGTCCATCTTCCCACCCCAGCACTTTCCAAATTTTTAATGGAAGTTTAAATTTCATTGAAAATTACAGGAAAAGTAAAGAGACAGTGGGCTAGAACATTACAGGAAGACTTCTGGACCAAGGCATTCCCCAGTGTTTTCAAGAAGAGACTTCATGAATGTCTCCAGAATATCAAAGCTTCTTAAATGTCCAAACTCCTCCTCACCAATGCAAACCTTGATTTACGGACTATTGTCAAGCCGAGCCCAGTGAAGTGAAAGCTTTAGCTATGCAACCTTTTTGTTGAGTATAAATATGGAGTCTGTTGCTACTAACTTCAAAATCCTTGTGGGAATTCAAACTCTCAAGGACAGAGGTGCTGCTTCAGTTCTTTTCTATTTGAAGTACATGACTTTGGAAAAGGTGAGAAGAGGGATTCAAACCAACCAGTTCCATGGGAGAGGGAGAGACAAGGGGCCCAATCATCAGGCTCCTATATCAAAATGAAAGATACTTGTTAAGAAACTGTATATGGATTAGGAATATTTTGAGTAGTGCCTTAGTCAATGAGATTTTAAAGAAAAAACAAAGGTCTAAGAGAGAACATAAATTTCAAACTATAAAATATTAAGGAGCAGAAACAAAAGTCCAATGCTGATACTTTACTGTTTTAGAAAATCAACAGGAAAGGTGGAGATATTATTTATGGTCTTGTGTTTATAAAGTAATATTGAGAGTGGGTAATAAATAAATGGCCTTGACATCAAATCACAAGAAGAGAACTTTAACACACGTTTTCCATGGAACATAAAAGGATGTAATTGCCTGAAAATATAGCAATGGGGAGCACATGTGCCCTAAGAGAAGTCATGGTGGGTGATAGGAGAGACAGGAGAGCAGCATCTTACCTTTAATTAACAACCATGACTAAGTGGTTGCAAGAACAGGTGTAGAAGTGACATCACTGTGAAAAAAGAAAATCATATGTTCATAGCATATTTTAGGGGCACGTTAGTCAACTGCAAATCTATCATCTTAAAGAGAGAGCTGGACTTCCCACAGCACTAATTATCATGGCCGTGGAGAGATTATGGGTAGTTGTAATTTCACAAAGATCACAGACAAGCATGTATTAATGGAGGCCAAAATGAGAAGAAAGACGAGAATTATTTAGAAGTTTTTCAGAAATTTTAAAACGTGTTATGTTCCTATCTTAGCCTCTTGGCAATGTAGTTTCTTTTTCTTTTTTCTATTTTATTTTATTTTATTTCATCTTAAAAATTTTATTGTTTTTTTTAAATTTATTTACACTTCAAATGTTTCCCCTCCACAAGCTCTCTATCTCATTCACTCTCTCCCTGCTTCTATGAGGGTGCTCCCCTACCTCCCCCACTCCCAACTCACCACCCTAGCATTCCTCTACACTGGGGCATGGAGCCTTCACAGGACCAAGGGCTTCCCCTCCTATTGATACCAGATAAGGCTATCCTCTGCTATATATTCAGCTGGAGCCATGGGTCCCTCCATGTGTACTCTTTGGTTGGTGGTTTAGTCCTTGGGAGCTTTGGGGGAATCTGGTTGGTTGATACTGTTGTTCTTCCTATGAGGTTACAAACCCCTTTAGCTCCTTAAGAGAGAAAATACACTCAGAGGGTATAGCTGCTCATAAGTTAACTGCTAAAAGGGGGAAAGTGAGTTGATAATTGGATTGAAATCCAGAATCTTTAGCACAGCAGTGATCATTATTGATTTCAGTAACACAAGCCATTTGTTAAGCACAGAGATCTTGTTTGTCATAACATGGCTGTTTTGCCACCAGTCTTCTCTCTCTCTCTCTCTCTCTCTCTCTCTCTCTCTCTCTCTCTCTCTGTGTGTGTGTGTGTGTGTGTGTGTGCGTGTGTTTAGTTCACATAGGCAATTACATGCCTTAGTTTCATGTGAATGTCAGAAGATAACCTTGGGTGTCTACCCTCATCTTATACCTTGTTTGAAGTAGGGTTTAGTGTTCTTCAGCACTATGCACAGCAGTTAGTCTGGGAGAATCTGCAGATTCTCATGTCTTTGCCTATCGCTCATTATAGGCACCCTGGGAGAGCAGATGCAGGCTTCCACATCTGGCTTTTACACTGGTTCTCGGATCTGAGCTCTAGGCCTCATGCATGTGCAGTAAGTGCTTTGTCCATGAGGCCATCTCCCAATCCACTATCCCTTTTTAGAGTGTGGCAGTTGATGCATAAAACACTGTGGTGTTTGTTCAGATATTCAGCCTCTAAGTGGAGTACCTAAGTCTGATCCTAGAACTCATTGGTTAGGCAGGGTGTACTGGCTGGTCTTTTGACAACTTGACACAAACTAGATTCCTCAGTTGAGGAAATGCCTCCATGAGATCCAGCTGTAAGGCATTTTCTCAACTAGTGATCAGTGGGGGAGGGCCCAGCCCATTGTGTGTGGTGCTATCCCTGGGCTGGTGGTCCTGGGTTCTATAAGAAAGCAGGATGAGCAAGTAAGAAGAAGCAAGCCAATAAGCAGTGCTCTTCCATGGCCTCTGCAACAGCTCCTGCCTCCAGGTTCCTGTCCTGTTTGAGTTCCTGTCTTGACTTCCTTCAGTGATGAACAGTGCTGTGGAAGTTTAAGGCAAATATACCCCTTTCTCCACAGCTTGCTTTCTGATCATGGTGTTTCATCTCAACAATAGAAATCCTAAGACCCAGGGACACTTTTGTGAATGAGTGAGTCTGGTAACTGGATGGGCATAAGCCAGCCTGTCCTGGACACAGCAAGAGTATGGTCAGGTTTTCACAGGAAAGTTAGGCAAACTTCACAAATGTGAATGTTTTTGATCTGAGGACATATTGGCTAAAATAAGCGAGGCACGATAGGAAGTACTAAATTGCTGAGTGTGAACGGGGGCTCAGAGGAGGAGGGGAAGGCATCTTACCTGCTTGCTCTCTTGTGTGAGCTGGAGACTCTGAGTCAATGCTTGCCTCTATCTCCATGCTTCTTCTAGCTCTCCCACTAGCTATTAGTCATGGATTCTTCCCTGTTAACCCTGCTAGTTCCCTGCTTGTTAAGTTTGCTTTGTTCCTTAGTTCACTTTGGCATGCTGTTTTTAAACACATTTCTCTTCTGCTTCACAGTCACATATCTCACTGAGTGGTACCAATGCATACCCACTACCTCACCCACTGATGATGGTGGAGGCAGTGTCCATTAAACGCCCAAGTGAATGTGAAGGAGAAAAAAGGGAGAAAAACACTTGAATGACCTCCCTGGTCTCCATGTGGGATCCCTAACAATTGGAGCCCAGCTGTCTCTGACTCTGTTGCCTGCCATTGCATCTCCTTCCCCCTACCTAGACTGGCTGGTTGGGCCTCACTGGGAGAGGATGTACCTGGTCCAGCTGGGACTCCATGTCCCAGGGTGGGGTGGGACCCAAGGGGAGGGGGCAATGGGTGAGGGATTTGTATGGGTGGAACTGGGAGGCAAGGAGGGATGGGGGCTGTGATTGGGTTGTAAAGTGAATTAAAAAGTAAACTATTGGAGAAAAAACCAAGTAGTGGTAACAGTGGAGGCAGGAGAGCAGGGCCTGGCAAATGCCTGGAATATAATAAGGGAAGAGGCAGGATCCCTCAGAAAGATCCACCACAGCCTCCAGAATCGTACTTTTGAAAGCATGTGTATTACGGTTGAAGTCCAGTTAAACACTCTTACCACAGAGGGAGAAAGAAAAGCATGCATAAATTCACCCTGAGACTATGAGCAGTCCTAGGGCGAGGAGATCGCTTGTGTGGAGCTCAGGAAGAGGCACTATGGTGGCTGTGGCTCTGACCCAGAAAGAGGCCTCAGTCCCTACATCACACTCAAGGGCTCTCCGACCTTCCCTAACTTCTCCTCTCCCAGTATAGACTCCGTAGTCACTCATCCGACTGACTAGGAAAATCAATTACAACTGGTCTCCTCTCGAAGCTTTCACGAATTAACCTCACATTTCAGGAAGAAGGAAGCCAGAGTACACCTGGACAGACTTTTGGTGGTTCTCTTTCAGTTCCCCTGTGCTGCGGTATGTCACACATCTTCCTATTCCTTTCCTGCCTTAGTCTGCTGCTATTAGTTTATTCTAAAGCACGAGCTCAGCGGACAAAAAATAAAATCTCTTCACTTTTACATGTTCATATAAGAAAAAAAATTGGGAAGTAAATGATCCCTATGGTGGGATTTTAATACTCATGAGAAGATTTGACTAAAGAGATCTTGTCATTCAAATTTCAGTGAGCAATATACAAAGCGACAGAAAGCAACTCCCCAATAAATCCGTAGGTTATAGGACAGCCGTGGGATGAGAAATGTAATTGGAGGAGGAATGGGAACATACAGGGAGGAACAACAAAGCACCCGTCGAGCATGCCTAGTGCACACCGTCTACTCTTCTTGTGCAAACAGCCCCACTTCTTGTTACAGTGTTGTATGTGTTTTATAAAAGAGAAACAAAGGACAGGAAGGATAAGCGACCCTCCCAGAGCCACACATGAGGGAAGCAGACCATGGTTTCCCAGGATGTGCTTGGTGCCACAGCCCATGTTCAATGTGCTGCCTCAAAGGCAAAACAGAAATGACCGACCTACTGGAGATAAAAGCTTGGGAAGGGAGCCAGAGAGTGTGATAGAAAACATTTTTCCCCCCAAGGGATCATGTAAAACTTATAATCTGGGCTTTCAAGGTACCAGAGTATAAAACCAGCAGCTTGACCACGAAAGAATCGGGCAGCGGCATTGGCTGCCATACACCATGTTGACACGATCATATGGCTTGTGTTAAAATGAATCAATTACCTATCAGAACAAACAAAAATGTCAATAACACTTTAAATGACAAATCAGTACACAGCATCTCTATAATGTCTCTCTTAAAATGATCAGTTTCAATCAAATTAGCAAATACTTATTTAAAACAATTTGAATTTTTAGTAGGCAAAATTTTTATGTATCCAAAATTCTGCAAAACGAATAAAACAAAGTTGCCTACATAGAATAGTGTTTGCAGTGATTTCATATTTTTCTGAACATGTGTAAAACAGAAATATATTACTTTCTTGAAGTTAGTCATAAATATATATATTTTCATCTGTGAGTGAACTTGGCATGAGAAATTTTCAAATAAAAGATCAGAGACTTCATAATTATAAATTGTTGCATTAAAAATACTGTGTTCAGTTAGCTAAACACAAATAATTACAAAAAATTCATGTTTGAAAGATGAACTGTGATCCTTGGCACACATACCAGTGGTATGTAATATACATGGTTATAGATGGAGTATACATATCAATTTTTGTTCTTTATTTTGCTCCTTACAGACCACTGCATATACATGGAAAAATCTTAGTTTTTTTTTTTTCTTTCTCTGTGTAGGTAGTTTTTCCTTTTGTTGCCATTGCTCCATTTACTTCTGAAAATATTCACTGATCCCTCTACAACCAAGAAAGGATAAGAACAGAAGAGAAAAGAATAGAGTTTACTTTCTAGGGGTTTGTATGTACCTTGCTGTAATATATAAACATAAATTTAAATAATTAAAAAATATGGCTAGTACCAAATGCAGGACCTTGAACTTATAAATACAGAAGTTTAAATAAAAGATTTCCAAATAAAAACACAGTACCTTGGTAAAAAGTAAAAAAAAAAAAGCATGATGAAAAAATAAGCTATCTTCTAAGGACTGATTACTTAATTTTATAAAATAGCTGGATATAATATATGGTATCAACATGCTAAATAAG
Organism: Rhynchomys soricoides; assembly: GCA_019843965.1. Classification (NCBI taxonomy): domain Eukaryota; kingdom Metazoa; phylum Chordata; class Mammalia; order Rodentia; family Muridae; genus Rhynchomys; species Rhynchomys soricoides. Next base: position 64,487 of record JADRCH010000640.1, on the reverse strand, counting down.
AAATTGTGATAGATAATTAAAATTACATTTGATAAATCTAATGTGTATTCATTAACACTTCAACCAGTAATCACAGTATACTTCCTTTATATGATAAAGAATTTCAGTCTCAGATCATAACCATCATTAGCCCATATAGTAAGGTATTATTGATATTCCAGTTAGGTAACTATCTCAGCTGAGATACACTTTTAACTTTCAGGATTTATTCTCAGAGACTTTAACCAAAGCCTTGTTTGTTGTTTGTTTACATTTTTCCCTGTTTACAAACACAATGTTTTCTCCTCTTAACCATCTTCCTATGGCATCAGATATGATAGAGCTTATGGTTTAGAAAAGGAGAACTTAGAGGCAACTTTGATGGTATGAGCTGCTGAGAAAGGAGAGGGTGTGAACCCAGGAAGGTCTGGGTGCAACTGCATGTCTGCCCTGGGCAGTCCTAGTGACAGTGCCAAGAAGCAAAGGCAGGGACATCAGTTACTATATGGACTAAAGGCTGTGTGCTGTGTAGGGAAACTCTCTGTGGAATAATGAACACCAACATGGGAGATCAGAGTCTCTGTGGTGGGGGGGAAAGGGGAAAGGGGTCAGCATTTCAAATGTAGCAGAGAGCTGAGGAATGCTTGCCCAAAGTAGAAATGTATGATATAATTACGGGACACATAAAAGATACCTTTATTTTTTTTTCCTTTTTTCTTTTCTTTTTTCTTTTTTTTTCCTTTTTTTTTTTCAAGACAGGGTTTCTCTGTGTAGCCATGGCTGTCCTGGAATTCACTCTGTAGACCAGATTGTCCTCGAACTCAGAAATCAGCCTACCTCTGCCTCCCAAGTGCTGGGATTAAAGGCGTGAGCCACCACTGCCGGCAAAAGACACCTTTAATTATTTCCAGATAATCACTGCCTTTTGAAAGCATGAGAGAGTCAACTCAAAAAAATCAATTATAAGAAAGTTCACGGACATAGCTACTTATACGTCAATGAAAGACTAATTTTAGGGGCTGGAGGGATGGCTCAGAGGTTAGGAGCGCTGCCTGTTCTTCCAGAGGTCCTGAGATCGATTCTTAGCAACTACACAGTGGCCCACAACCATCTGTGAGGGGATCTGGTGCCCCCTTCTAGTGTATCTGAGGACAGCAACAGGGTACTCACAAATATAAAATAAATAAATCTTAAAAAAAATAACTTTTAAAAATAGAAAGACTATTATCTTTCTTATAAGAATAGACTCATATGAAATATAGTCAAAAATATTCGCTTTATGGTAATAACAAACATTATCAAGTACACAAACGTGAGTGAGTTAGTGAAATGTCTTAGATCATGAACATAATTGCACTTTTAAGGAAAAGACATGAACATGCAGGCATATATCGCACCTAATATATCATCATGAATTTTAATTTCTAAATAAACTTTCACAGACAGATATTAAAACAAGAATGATTTTTTTTAGACTGGTATTATATTGGAAGCCTCAGTTACACCCAAATACCTGAGCATGCTAAGATATCTCTTTAGACTGTAAGGATAGGGTTCTGCCTTTTGTTCACTTTAGAATGCAATATGCTGTAAACCTTCTCAAAGACTCTCAGGAGTATCTCTAAATCTGCATACCATACCAACTCCATAGATTTCCTTGTCTGAAACCAACAATACAGGCTCAGATGAGATCCTCAAGGTACCAAGTTAAGCTGCAGCAGCTCAGCCCTGCATGACCTAGACAGTGACATCACTGCTACACACCATGTAGAGACAAACATAGTCTGGGTTTAAGCAATCTAATTACCTATCATAACATACAAAACTCATGTCAGTTCTCAAAATGACAGAATAGTGCAATGTAATTCTTAAAATGACCAGTTTCAGCCAAAATACTAAGTACATAACTGATTAATGACCTGAATTCATGACAAGAAAAATATAGTAAATACAAATTCATTCTAAGGAAGTCTGGATGCTGGACTTGGAAGTAAATAGACTGGTATAAATAATCTTAAAACAAAACCAAACTTGGTCTTAATGAGTGTGTAGACAGGAATGAAAATGTAAACTAACTGAAAATTACAGTAGAAATCATTGCAGTAAATCTATACAAGACTACATAGAGCAGAAAGATCAAGCAACCTGACAATATATTGATATCAATTTTAGTTTAAATTTAAGAAGAAATATAATTTTCAAAAAAGAACAAAGATATAGAAATCTGGAATGGTCTCAACTGGTTCAATGTACATGTATTAAGATTCTAGAGGATGAGAAACAAAGACAGAGAAAGAAAGACAAAGAGATAATATGTTTGAAGAAATAATAGATTAAACCATTCCCTATTTGGTTGAAAGAAAAACCATACACATTGATTTACAGATTCAGGTGTTTCAAAGAACCTCAGGTAGTAGAAAAAGAAAATAACCCAGTTTACACTCTAACTACAGAAAGGAGGATGAGAGAACGAATGTGAAGGCTCAAAGCAACAAGAGGAAACAGCTGTTCTATATTTCACTGTTTTCTTATCAGGAATAATAGGAACCAAGTCACACCCAGTACTGATTTTTTTTTTTCATAGTAAACATGGATAATATCCTGTTTTTAGTTTTTGAGGAACTTCCACACTTATTTGCATGGTGGCTGTACTGGTGTACATTTCCACCAGGCGTGTATAATATGTATTTCTTATGTCCCGTCTACCCACTGACCTCACCATCATTTGTTGTGGTTTATCTTTTTCAATGATAATTTTGAAGCTGTTTGAGAATAAAACAAATACATAGGCAAGGACTTTCTCAAAAGACTCCAACAGCTACAGAAATAATCGTAGGAATTGACAGAAGAAATTGTATGAAATTAAATACTTCTACACAGAAAGGAAAAAGCTGATGGAGAGAAATAGGCTACAGAATGAGTTCCTGTATAGCTGAGAGGAGATTAATTTCTAGAGTACACAAACAACTCAAAAAAGTTAAGAGGCAATAAACCAAGTAGTCCAGTCAAAATCTGGGCAATTGAAGTGAACAAATTCTACAACCAACTTTTAGTAAACTGTTACCTGATGCCTTACTAATTTGTTACAGAAATTCAATGGTAACATATAAAAATAATATAGACCCTGTACTTGTAAAAGTCTAGGTGAACAAAACAAGCTAGAAAATTGTGGAATGATTTATATTTAATTAAACACATAATCACGTCAATAATAAAAAGGCTTAGGTTAATACTGTGCAAGACGCTTAACTTTCCAAAATGTTAAAATTGCTCCATCTTTGTTTCCAAATGTTAATATTGCTCCATTTGTACAACAAAGTAAATTATCATGAAGACTAAATAAGTATAAGTATATATATAAGTATAAATAAAAATCATTAGCTCTACCTGACTTTATCTACCTTTCATAAGATGAGATCTATGCTTTAAATCACTAGCTTATTAAGATCCTTCAAAAAGAATCCATTCATAATTTTGGGTCTCCTAAATATCAGAGTTATCACAGGAGGAAGCAGCCTTCAAAAACCTGAGAGATGGTTCATATTCATCAGACAACACAGGGAAGTCAGGAATTTTGTTGTTGGATCTTGGTGACAGGTGTATATTAATGCTTATTTGGATGTTAATGCAGGTCTGAGAGACATTGTTTGCCATACCTGCTGCTTCTTATTTAATGAACTTGTGTGGGAGGGATTCACTCAGGCCTGCTCTGTGCCTTTCAGAGAGCAGATTTTCTTCTCTGCCAGGCAGTCTTTCCTAGCTGTTGATAAATTCTTAAGTTTGAAAAGCTGCATGTATTTCAGGTTATTCTGTACTCTCTGTGGAGCACAGGCACAATACTCCTCATAAATCTTATGATAGAAGAAACTATGTATAATATGTGTATATACACATGCTTCTCTACTGGGTCTAGACAAGGCACAGTATTATGGGACCATTCTGTAATAAAGAGAAATACAACGTAGACAGACACTAAAATCTAAGTTACAAACTCATGCAATTTGATCAAAAGTTGAGACCAACATGCAATGAAGGAAATACAGCTAACATTAAAAATGACTTATTTTTTATTTTTTATTTTTTTAGGCAAGGCATGGTACAAGAATGGAATTACCGAGAGTGTGGAAGTCAGGTAAACACTGGCTAGGTAAAGGGGAAAGGTACAAATGCATACTGATGGGGCAGGAGAAGAGTGACATTTGCAAATCATTTTATATTAAGCAAATGAAAAATATCATTGTATCCTACAAAATGTCCCCAAACAATAGTGCAAAAATAAAGCAGGTAAGTTAGTATAAAATATCTTATAATTTGATATACATATAAACCATATTAATATTTATATTAAATTATTTAATATCTGTATTTTGTTAAAATTCTCAAAGGAAATTAAAATAGCTCTGCAATTTTCCATTTGTTATAGAGAAATTTCAATTCAGCAACATGGGTCTCTGGCAAAGAATTACATCCAAAGACTTACTTAGGTCCATGTGATCTGGCTGGAATGTAGACACACAACACACCTTTAATTCCTCTGGGTAGAATACAGATACACCATTAGTACACACTTTTAATGCCAGACACTGTAGGTAAGGTTATTTTACAGAAGAAAGCAGCCATGTTTGAAAGTGATGTCTAATTGAGGGGCAGACAAAGTGATGGATCAAAGTAAGATTTATCAGAATGAATCAGAGATAGGATACACCCAACTCACATCACAGAAAATCACAGGAAGGAGAGGCAATTCAAGAAAGCAACTGAGAAAGTGGTAGAGAGAGTTAGTTTGGAGTCAGTGCAGTGAGTGCAATGCAGTGGAGTTGAGTTTGTTGTGAGTTCATGCAGTTCAGTGCAGATCAACAGAGGCAGTTGAAGCCAGAGAATGACAATGAGCCAGAAGATTAGAACAAATTGTAAAGTTAGTTTGAGACCAAGTAAAGGAATCCAGTGAGAAACTGAGAGAAGCCAGATTGAATCAGTCAGCTGGGAGATGAATTTGAGCCAGGACAGCTGAGTTGAATCAGCCAGCCAGAGTTCAGAGAGAATTAGAAACAGTGAATGTATTCAGTAGTAAGCCTACAAGACAATTACATCTGGAGAATAAAAGTTGCAATTACAACTTGTTAAAATTTAAATTCTTTTGGAATTTCTTAATTCTCAGGAGAATGAATCTTTCAAAAACTTATGTGAGGAAAATCCATTCTCAGAGGCAGGAACTTTACAGTGTACAATATTACTGCAAAGCATAATGCTTTCCTATTGATATCAATTATCATTTCACCCGGAGCTAGTGAACTCATGGATCATGGAGGAAAACTTCCAACCAACCACTTTACTATATAACCATATTCTTTAACTGCATTCTGAATATTTGTTCTTATATCCAAGGGAAGTGTAGTTCTTACTCAGCATGCAGGAGACTTCCCTTTGCAATGGCCTGAGACCACTACAGAAAACCATAAACTATCAAAATGCAGAGTTGTGGAGCCCAGTCCCAATGGATACGTCTACTAAACACTCTCATGCCTAAGGATCAGGAACATTGCAGAAGGAGGGGCAGAAAGATTGTAAAACCCAGAGGATCAAGCAGATTGCTATAGATTGTGTCTCCTAATAATGCCAGAAACAACACCCATCAAGTCTCATGAACATGACTATCCAGAGATGAGAAGAACAAAGGGAAACACCAGTAGACCTGCACAAGTTGATGGGCAAAAACACATGAGGCTTCAACCCTACACAAAGAACTACAGACAACTAAGTAATGCTGAGAGCAGGAGAAAATGTCCTTCAGAGAAAAGCACAATTGGTTGTCCAATATCAGATGGTCAGCCCTGAAAACATGCATCCAAGTAACTTTATACAAACTGAACCAATTGTACTTATGAGCGTATGCATGCAGCAACAATAGTTCTCTTCATGGGAAACCACGGGTCCCTGCTCTTGCATGCTTCACCACTGATGAAGTTAACCTCAGTCATCTGCCTGAGGTCCATTTGTCAGTTTTCTCTACTTTGCTCTCAATTTTTCTTCATCATTGTGACTTTCTAAGGCATGCGCTATGCACAACCTACTCTTAAAGACAATGTATCTATAACAGGAATTTGCTTGTATATAGATTTTATATTCCTAAACTATTTTTCATTAAGTTTTATTTGATTCTCTGTCTCTCTCTGTCTCTCTGTCTCTCTCTCTGCCTCTGTCTCTGTCTCTCTCTCTCTGTCTCTCTCTGTTTGTGTGTGTGTGTGTGTGTGTGTGTATGCGTGTGTGCACCCTTTTGTGTTTCTACTATTATGATGCCTATATATGAATAACTGTAGGGTCAGAATCCCCTGGAGTTACAGAGAAGGTTGTAAGCTCCTTAATGTAGGTTCTGGAAACCAAACTTAGGTCCTCTCCAAGTACTCTTAAGCACACAGCTATCACTCAAGAGCCCTGATTTATTTATTTGCTTAAACATTTATTTAGGTTGCTACAGATGTTGGAGCTTCTTTTAATGCTCTAGGTTCTAGTTAATTCCTTTATATTTAACTTGGTGGTCAAATTTTCCTAGATTTTGACATTGAAAGTTCTCTGTCAGAATCTGTTACATATCCAGCACTGTGGAATTTCTTTTCTGCTACTTTTTGTAACTACAAGATGATACCATCTTACCTTTAATGTTATTAAGCACACTATGCTCGTTAAATTAGAAATGTTTTGCTTGCTGATTTAAGAGGATGTGGAGCAAGGGGAACTCTCCTCCATTGATGGTGGGAGTGGAAATTTGTACAACCATGCTGGAAATCACTTTGGCAGTTTCTCAGAAAATTGGGAATCATTCTTTCTCAAGACCTAGCTACACCACTCCTGGGCATACACCCAACAGATCTCCACTATACCATAAAGACACTGCTGAATTATATTCACAGCAGCTTTATTTGTTATAGCCAGAAACTGGCAACAACCTAGATGTCCGTCAACTGAAGAATGGATAAAGAAAATATGGTACATTTACATGATGGAATATTACTCAGCTATTAATAACAATGACATCATGAAGTTTGGAGGCAAATGGATCAAACTAGAAACTATCATCCTGAGTGAGGTGTCCCAGAACTAGAAAGACACCCATGGTATATATTTACTTATAAGTGGACATTAATTATTGAGTACAGAATAACAATGCTACAATCCACAGACCCAAAAAAGCTAAGTAATAAGGGAGGGCCCAAGGGAGGATGGTTGAATCACACTCTGAAGGGGAAATAAAATAGACCAGAGGTAGATCGAGGGAGGGAACTGGGTGGGAAAGGGAGTGGAGAAGGGAAAAGTGTGTTCAAGTGTGTGTGAGGGGGAAGACTAAGACAGAGAACAGCAATGGGTGGGCTGGCATCTCTGGGACAAGCTGGTGACTGGGATGGGGAAGGTTCCAGGGAATTTATGGGGGTGACCCCAGTTGATACTCCTAGCAGCAGAAGATATGGAGCCTGAAGTGGCCATCTCCTGTAGCCATGTGAGCCTTCCAGTGGAGGGAGGGGGACACCAACTTACTCATAAAACCTTTGACCGAAAATTTGCCCTGCCTATTAGATATGCAGGGGTAAAGATGGAGCAGAGACTGAGGGAATGGTCAACCAATGACTGGCCCAATGAGACCAATCCCATGGGGGAGAAAGATGGAGCAGAGACTGAAGGAATGGTCAACCAATCACTGGCCCAATGAGACCCATCCCATGAGGGAGAGCTGATCCCTGACACTATCAGTGATACTCTGCTGTGCTTGCAGATAGGAGCCTAGCATAACTGTCTCCTGAGAGAGTTCATCCAGCAGCTGTAGGAAACAGATGCAGAGACTCACAGCCAAACTTTAGGTGGAGCTCAAAGAGTCTTGTGGAAGAATTTTAAAAAGTGATGTTTTTAACTATTCTTTGAGAACTCCGTACAGTGTAATTTGATCTTATTCATTTCCACATCCTTAACCCAGAAATTGGGATGAAGATGTAGGCACATTCTGGGAGTACAAAGTCAGCCAGGTCTACATAATGAGTTCTAGGTCATCCTGGATTTCATAGAGGGACCCTGTCTCAAAAAGCACAGAGGAATAAAAAGATTTTTAGTCATTTTTGAATGAGGAGTCCTTCATTCTCACTTTGACTGGTCTTGGTAAGTTCTGTACTGGACTTACTCAACTAAACTACAAGTCTTTTTGAGCATGGAGTATTTTAGATAACTTGGTTACAATAGCATTAAGTTCCATTAAGGGAAAGTAGTATCCTCCTAATCAAAAGAATTGAGTTGACCTCTAGGTGGAGATCTAGCATTCCAGTTGCACTGGTCAGTCTCTTGGCCAAAAGACCACCATTGGGGAAGACTGATTCACCTTAAGCTATGCTAAAGAGTTGGGAGAAATAATTATCCCTTTAATAAAATACTGTACTTTGCTGCCAGGAGAGCTGTTCCTGGTGTAATCTCTTATGGAGTTGGAGTCATGTGCCAATACAGTAGACCTGCCCATTTTTTTCTCAAACTATTAAAAACCATAACTTTTTCATTTTTGTCTATTTCTTTTTCCTTATTTTGGATTTTGACCAAAGACTGGCATGCCTTCCTGGACACTCTGACCTCCATTTTCTTCCTATGAAGTTATGCTGTGACTCTCCCATCTGGGGCTCTTTACAAATGGCATTTTCCCCTCCTCTTCTTTTCTGTTTTCCTCCTCATCTAGGCAGGTACCAACAGTCCTATGGTATACATATATGCATACAATAACAATTATTAAAAAAGTAGGAGGCCATTAATTTAAAATGTTGTGTGATGTCAATTCATTTACAGTAACAAAACATGAAAAAAAATCTCTACTCTAAAATTTTATGGCACCCTCTCAAATGAGTTAACTCTTCTGAAAGTGGAAACAATGACATGTGACAATGGTTCCAAGAGTTTGGGTGTAAATGGTAATTCTTCAGGCCTGTTATGTCCTAGGAACGAAATTGAGACAGCAAAGAAATTTATGGAGCACACTGGTCAGTTTGGGAACCAGAATTTCTAACTGATAATGAGTGCTGAGCATCTGTTAGTTTTAGAAGATGGTAAAATAAGTGTGTTTACTCCTCTGCATCAAGTGTACTGACACAGTTCTATGCACATAAATGAAATTTACCACAGCATGTTTTAAAACCAGTTACCTTGCTTCTTTAGTTGTAGAAGAAAACGAAATGACATTGGCATTTCTTTCCATCTGCTGCACATAAATTACTACTCTAGGTGCCTAGGCCAGTTCTAAGTTCTGCAAGTAAAATCTTGACCACAACACATTTGGCTCTTTGGCATCATAGCTAAAGTACAGACTATGCCTGCTGATCCTGTACCAAATGATTTGACACAAGCCGATTGATTCTATTCAAGGGTAACAAACCCAACTCCTGAAGTAGGACAGAAAAAAAATACAATTGCTTGAAATCTCCTAAGACAGCTTCTCTGAGCTTTGACTGTGAAGGAGCAGCAGTCCATGTATTTGCATCATCAAAGTGCCCAAAGGATTCTTCCTCACACCCTTGCCCAACTCCCCCCTCCCCCACCTCCCCAAGTCCTGTTTGACTTCACCTTAGAAAGGGAACAAGTTGATTTACAAATTAATGGAAACAACTGACTAAGCAATTAGGCAGGTGAGACTCCAACTCCGGAGATGAAGTTTTTAAAGCCTGGCAAGTGGGAATCCTGAAGAAGAGTCTGAAGATAAATAGACTTTGTGTTCATTTTTCCTTTAACCAGGGCTACATTAAGGAGAAAGTAATTGGTTCCTGACAAGTTTAATGAGTCTTTATTAACTGCATAATTAGAAAGAAAAATCTATTGATTTTCAAGAATAAGTATTTTATTTTCTTTTGAGCCAGTGGAACTGAGGGAGTTATGAACTGTGAAATACCCACAAGATTCTGAATCTGGCTCTCACAAACATCTAGGAGAATATAAACTTCTATGATCCATACTCCCACTCTTTACTTGCCTGTTGGGGTGGGAAAGATATCATTACAGGCAATACTAGGGAGTAGAAGCAATGGCTGGGTAACTCCAGCCTGCTTTCTACTAGAAACTTTCTATGTGGTTTGTGACTTTTTAAGTTTTTCACTAGCTCTTTGTTAAGATTCTTCTGTTTTCATTTTCTCATTTGGAAAATGATGACGATTAACCCTAAATTCCCTTCAAACTCTTAATTATGTGTTTCTAATGCTAAATTACATGGTGACTTTTGTATCTTAATGATCCAACCAGTAATCACCACCTTGTATCTGCCTAAAATGAAGTCTCATTTCAGCTAGTGTCAGCCACTTTTACTAAGTGTACACATAGTCCTAAAAATTCTTGTTTATAATGGTGACTCGGCAAACAGCTTTATCTTAGAATTTTCTAGAAACAATTTGCAAGCAAGCCTATGTCCTTCTTTAGAGAGTCCATATGGTATTAAAGAGTTATCTTTTCAGGCTGCACTTCACAGTAGAACTTTCATTTATATGTCTTGCCTCCAATGTGAGGGAGAATGATGTCTGTAGCCCCTGAATGAACCCACAAACCACAATATGTCAGGCACCACCGTCTAGCACAGATAGATAAGTAGTTTATTCCTGGGAACAGAAAGTGAGCTGCCCTATAATTTTACTGGGATTAATTGTAACCAAAGGGTCACATGGGTGTATTACAGTTCTACCAGGGAAACCAGGGCCAAGAATTTACCAGATATGCCAGACCAAGAACATGGGGTAACTCCCTCACCTAGATCCTATAAAGTGATGGACACCATATACTGCATTGGCTGAATACTTGGCGTGTGTGTGTGTGTGTGTGTGTGTGTGTGTGTGTGTGTGTGTGAAGGACTGATAAGCAGGAGATGCAGACTACCTACAGAGCTTCAGTTTAATTCTCTCTTCAGCTTATGACACAGCCACATAACAGTTGACCTGTCTACCTGTTCTCAAACCCTCACTCAAGAAGCTACAGCAATAGCTCCCAGCACTGGTCTGGTTCATTATCTCATCACTACAGACTCTCAGCCAACTTCTCAAACCTTTTCAACATTGCTGCAACCTCTTTTATTTGTGTTGGTTCTATAAATCACCTATGTGCATACAGATATAGAGATGTATTAACTGTGTGCTATGCAGTGTGAAAGCTAATATTAAATAATTAAGATTGGAATAAAAGATTTACCTTGGGCAGATTACTGTAGTAGGTGGTATTATCTTGCAAATTGCCTCTGCTGAAATCATCAAACCTTGTGAATATATTATTATTTAATTCATTCTGACCCTGTGGATACAATGAATTTATGTATATTTCCAGGATAGTGGGCCCACAACAATGACCAAGGGGCGTTAATTAAAACAAGAAGAAAAGCATTATTCTTGGTTTTAATGTAGCTAGGTGATTCTCAAAATGTGTATTGGCCCAGCAGCTTTTAGTTCACCAAAGATCTCTAAGAAATAGAATTTCTAAGCCAACCCTGATATACTGAAGCAGACATTCTAGTCATGCAACCCAGCAGTGACTGTTCATAAGTTTCCTGATGGTTCAGTTACACATTTACCTTTAAGCTCTTTGGAGAAAGGACATGAGCCTAAGAGGTGGTTCCTATCCCTGAACCGCTTGTTCTCTATGTTAGACTTTTGATCACCGACAATGTTCCTAAGATGAACAATCTCTCAAAGCAAAGCATAGGGAAGGATTTGTTTGACTCACAGCTTCAGAGTTTTGGGTTTATCATGGAAAGGAAGCTATGATGGGGCAAAGTAGCTTCCTCATGGTAACCAGGAAACAGGAGAAAGAAATGCCTGGAAAGTACTATCTAGCTTTCTTTATTCTCTGTTTATCTTAAGAAGGCCCTAGCCTGTGGGACGAGGTAACCAGCGTTCAGGGCAGATCTTTCCTCCTTAATTCTCTCTGAGAATGTTCTGGAAATACCCACAGGTGTCTATACTAACCACTCTGACATCTTTCTCCAATCTTATCATGTTAATATTCAAGATTAAAGGTCACATCTGATGTTTGCCTTTGTGCAAATATTCCTTCTCTACCTTCCCACTTCTTTTTCTTTTATTTTGAAACTCCTATCTTTTCAGGTTAACTTTCCAAGACAACATAACAATGCTAGAGCATGTTAGGACACCCAGGTCACTTTTTCAGATGATTTTTTTACTCTCATGTACTAGGTAGCAGATTCTAGAGTGTATAATGATTTTAAAAGGTCAAACAACCAGTATATGCAAGAACTGTGAGTAGAAATTGACATTGAGATACACTGATTTTCCCTCAAATGAACATCTGAAGTGAAGAGAAAAAACCAAACCCAGGTGATTCTTTGCAGCTTTCATGCCTATAGCATAGAAAAATAATAGTATTTTCTAAATCAAAATTAATCAGAGATTTATTTCTACTTAATAGCTCTCTATTTGTAAAATAGATGCCAAAATTCATAAAGATGATTGATGGTAAGATAATTCATAAAACATCCAACTAATTCAAAATTCATCATACAAATGGCTGTGAATTTTCACATTTTCAAGAAAGCAGTTTAAACTGAAGATCCAAAAAAAAAATTATTTATAAAAGATAATAGTCACATCAACATAGGAAGTAATAAAAAATAAAACACAAGCTAATTCAATGACATGTTTTAGAAAGTGTTCATAACTAAAATGTCCAAAATGAGAAGTAATAGAAAGAAAACATTCTAGATAAAGGTCACACACTTGACCTTTTCCTTCTGCATTATTGTTCAAATCAAGTTACCCTTCACTACTTACAACATTACTGAACAATTCTTTACCCAATTCTCAAAGTCTTCAAAACTTCAAAGGAGAGAGAAAGCAGAGCACATCATATACCTAAAGAATTTCCAGAAACCTTTTGTTAGTTTTTGTAGTTTATGAAATTGCTCTTTTGTATAGGAATGAAACACATAGTGACCAGAGTTGCTTTGTAATGTATTTATGCAAAGCTTTAAAACCTTAATAGTGTTTGCATTTAGTGCATAAGGCAACAATGATATGCTCTAATCCCAAATTCCAAATCTTAGGATTCTCTTGATAGCTTCTCAGTTTTAGAAATGCATCTAATTCAGATTAAAGGGAGACAATGTCTCCAAGATCACTCTTACACTAAGGCTCCTCAAGGTTTAGAAATTATGCCAGCTTGATTGACCCATTACATCAGGAAGTATGGTAATATGGAAATCTCCAGGTTCCTGAGCTAAAACTTAGTAGCTGTGATGATTAGTTTAATTTATGTATCTTACAAAAAGTGACCATATAAGTGTCTTAACAATCCTATACATAATTAACTGTTAGTTACTAGGGCCCATTGTTTACTTTGAATCTGAAAGACTTCAACAAATTCTTACATATTAAACAGTGTTTTAAAGAACGAGGGATACTTCTTTTACAACTCAGATGGCAATAAGAACTTTTCAAAATGAGGTTCACAGTTGAAGTTCACAGTAATGTTACCTATAAACTCACACAGATAAATTCAATTCATTTAGAAGCTCATTCTTATTGAGCAAAGACTTAAGAAGAATGTTGATCATTTCCTGAACTTCGGTCAGCACCATTATGTCCATTATTTTTCAGACTCTGTTCCGTTTTCCACACAAACATTTCTAGCAACTGGAATTCAGGTTCTTCCCATTCTCATATCCTATCTAGACTTTGCAGTAATTGTCTGGTCTTCCAAACTTGTTAAGGAAGCACTTACCGTCTGGTGGAAGATATGCAGTGAGACTAACATCACCCACTCTACTCAGTTGAACACTAGGAGATTAGGCTTTGCCTTGTCCTAAGTTACTCTGTATTGTGCAAATCTGTGGGTTTTCAGACTGTGCTGTGCCCCAAGAGACTCTGTTTTACATGTACCTTTGTCTTTAGCTTGAGGACAGAAAATGGTAGAGCTCTTGGTGGACAAGTACATCATACCATTTTTCTGGCATCACCCATGTGGCACAGGCTCATGAGTGATTTATTATTGGTAGTAGAAAATATGCCTCTGCACAGTGATTACAATGAAGTGTGACTGGAGGGGCACATAGGTATATCAAATTACTATCATGGAAACTAAGCAAGGAACTTAGTTTGAACTTTGTCTGAACACACCAGAGCAAGGAGAGCGTTTACATTCTTCACCTGGAGTTCGTAAGATGATGGACACTTAACACTATGACATCAACTTACCCATACCAATATATCATTAGATATCTATGGTATCAAGAAATAACAAACACAAAACTCTTGAATGTTCCTGAAACTTCGGCTTAGCTTCGACCCAGACTACTCAACTATCTTCTGCCCGGTCCTTCTGCTTCCTTGCCTTGATAGAATTCCGCTATTTCCTGATCTAGCAACTTTACAGCTGACCATATCACTGCACCCAGACCTGATTGCTCCAGGGGCCTTATTTCTACAATTTCTTTCAGCTCCTATGATCATCATATTAATACAGACTCAAGAAATTCCCTCCCATTGAGAAAACTATGCCTTCACAAGTTAAGTATTTTATTTCACGAAGAGCATGTAGACACACTTAGCCATTCTATTGTCTTTTTTTTTAAACCAGAGTACAATGATGTTTCCTTTGATATGTTTAAAGCACACTCCCATCCTTGGATCATTTCCACTAATAGTGATAACAAATAGAACAGATAATCAAGATGGTTTTGCTAACAAAAAAATGGTTTTGCTTCCATACCCATCTCTAGATTAGAGGCCACCAATAGCATCGGTTAAAGAAACATATATTTTATATGTTTATATAAAAAACAGTTCTGTTTATACCAGTTGGCTAAATCCAATGTAAATCAAAATAAAGCAATGTTAAAATACTCATAAAGAACCTCTGTGCATTTGAACTGCAGTGCCATTCTTTAGATTAGAGTCAACTTAAATGTACCTATTTAAATCTTTTTTATACTACAAGGAAGAAAAATCACCTTTTCTAATTCACTTAGAAAGAAGCCTATGCTTTGTTTCTTAGATTGCAGAGTCAGCAGTTCATTTGTCCCCTGGGACATTTCTGGTTCTCAGACTTGATTCTTCCTACCCTGATGAACGAACTCCCACCAGGGTCAGAAATCAGGGTCCTTGAAATGTTGCCTCCCTCATGTGGAGCCACAAAGTGAGTCAGATGCATTGGTTGGCGGAAATCAGTATAAAATGCTTTTGAGCACCATCCAATCAAGTATAGGAAATTTTTAGAGCTAGAAAATAATAGAGTCATTTTAAAAAACACTCCATTTATAATAAATAACGATCCAAATGGCATTAAAAAATTAAACAGAATATAGACAAGCTCAGGATTTCCACACACAGAACTGCACTTGACTATCATTTACACCCAAGGATATTTATGTCTTGTGTTGAGGAAATATTCATAAAGATATGTGACGGTGGTAATGTTGCATGAACAGCTTTCAGTCATTTGCAGTTAGAGCATTTACCACAGACACTGGAAAGCACCATTAAAGAGGATGTCTGCTGGAAAGCAAGATCTCCAGGCAATCTCTGGCTTCTAAGGCATCTAAAAGAAATGCCCATCTACCAAAAGATTTCCCATTAAAGCACAAAATAAAACACTCCATGGTAACAAAAATTTAGGTTTCAAATATTTTTGTGTGTGTGTTTAAAATTGGGATAAAATTAACACTAAAAACGAAAAAGAAAGAAAGGTAAAAATACCATCAAGACTGATAGATGGTAAGCAGAAGATGCACAAGGAAAGTGAGAGAAAATAGTTTTGGTTGATTATATGTAGCTAAAATACTAAAGATATAAATTTTTCTCCTGCACTCTAAATTATGTCTAATCCATTGGTTAGCAGACAAGTTAAGTTCCCTAGGTAGAAATGATAGAAAGCTGGGCAGTGGTTGGCTCATGCATTTAGCAAGCCTTTAATCCCAGCACTCAGGAGGCAGAGGCAGGCAGATCTCTGAGTTCGAAGACTGACGGGCTGTACTGGCTGGTTATGTGTGTCAACTTGACACAAGCTGGAGTTATCACAAAGAAAGGAGCTTCGGTTGAGAAAATGCCTCTATGAGATCCAGGTGTAAGACATTTTCTCAACTAGTGATCAAGGGCTGAGGGCCCCTTGTGGGTGGTACCATCTGTGCTGGTAGTCTTGGGTTCTATAAGAAAGCAGGTTGAGCAAGCCAGGAGAAGCAAAGAAGCAAGCCAGTGAGCAGCATTCCTCCATGGCCTCTGCAACAGCTCCTGCTCCTTAACCTGCTTGAGTTCCAGTCCTGACTTCCTTTCATGATGAACAGCAGCATGGAAGTGTGAGCTCAATAAACCCTTTCCTCCCCAACTTGCATGTTGGTCATGATGTTTGCTCAGGAATAGAAACCCTGACCAAGACACGGGCCTATAGAGTAAGTGCCAAGAGTGGCCAGGACTACAGGGAAATCTCCATCTTAAAAAAAACAAAAAGCAATGAAACACTAATAAACAAACAAGCATTCATTTAACTAAGTCTACAAGACTTGTTTTCCTAATTAATAAAAATTATGTAAATGAAGATTTTTTAGCTATTTCAAATAGTTCTAGGCATATAAAGCCAAGGTTCTAAGCCCTGATTGAATAAGAGAGTCAGCAGGGAACTTTGAAAACCACAAGGGGTCACAATCATAGGTCATAACAATTGATCTGAAGAAACACTAGTTATTAGCTTTGCAACAATCTCATTTTTATTTGAGCTGGTGGCTGGCTTTTTCTGTGATGTAACTGTAGATATTATATATCTCACCCCTCACTTTACTCTCTCTCCCATTCAGTACTTTTTCAAATGCCATCTCTCAGTAGCATCATAACTCACTCTACTGATCTACGATTACACCCTGACTCTATCACCTGACACTCTTCATCCACTTGTTCAATGTTTTATTTGTACATTTTTTTCTACACAAAAGCTACAAGAGATGAAGAACTTTGGTGCTCCCCCTTACCCACATTGTAAACCTAGCATCAAGAGGAACATACAGAATCGCAACTCCAAACTGGTTGAGTGTATCAGAACACAGCCCACAGACACCAACTAAATAGGGCTTGTTGGGGCTCATGAAGATTGAAATGGCAATCAGGGGCCTGCATGGGTCTATACTAGGTCCTCTGCATGTGTGTTATTTATGGTTGTTAGCTTGGTGTTCTTGTGGGACTCTGAACAGTGGGAGTTGGGGTTCCTTTGATTCTTTCTTCTGCTCTTGGGACCCTTTTCCTTCTATTGGGATGCCTTGCTTAGTCTTGATATAAATGTTTGTGCTTAGTCTTATTGCATCTTTTTATGGTATGTTCAATTGATATCCCTGAGAGTCCTGATCTTTTCTGAAGAGAAATAGAGAAGAAGTGAATCTGGAGAAGATGCAAGATAGGGGGAAGAACTCAGAGGGGTGGAAGGAGGGAAACTGTAGTGAGGACGTATTGAGAAATAAAAAAAAAATACTTCACAGAAATATAATCATTTCCTGAATTAAATTTTCATTGTATATAAAATAATTTAAATTTACACTTTATTATTGTAGCATTTTACATTTACATAAATCAGAACAAGTAATTATTCTTTGTAAAAAAAATTTTTGTTTGTTAAAATAAATATGAAGTCTGGATGAGTAGAGTCTAAATCCCCTGAGACCCAGAAAATTCTAGAATCCTTTTGGTTTATTGATTAAAACAGCAAGACCAATTAGTTTCACAACAGATGGCAAAACTAAAGCCAAACAGCTATCTTGCTACTTCTGGCATCTGTCACAAGATGAATTAGGCAGGAATGTGCACAGATCAGCTACGATTCAGCAGCCAGCCAAGAAGCACACCTTAAACCCTGGTTCTCCCAGCATCTTCAGTTTCATGAGCTCTGAAGGAGAACATCTGATAGTATCCAGAGGGCAGAATTAAACCCATTTTAATTCTGATCTGTTAGTTATCTCAAATGTAATGCCATTCTCTATGTTCTATGTGATTTAAAAAATCAAACCAGAGTAACACCCTCATTTGCCAGTTGTCTTTGAATAGCATACCACTACTAAATCAAATAATAATGTAGAGTTCTGATTATAATCAATATCATGGATACATGTGTCTGATACAATGCTTTCAAAGGAAAATGAAATGTCCATATTTTCTTCACAATACTGATTATATCTGATGAGTGTAAGGATCAATATTGTTATGATAACATCATTAAATAATAATAATAATAATATGATAATAATAGTAACAATAATAATTATTAATAATATTTCTTCCCTGGAATTGTGAGCTGTAAATTACCAGTTGGAGATATGCACAGGAACACATTGTTTGTGTTTGTGTCCAGTGACAGCAGAAATGCCTTCCGTCTTTGGGACATCTCATTTGTCTTCGTGTCATGTAGACATGGCCAGACTCAAATGAAATATGAATTCATTGACGTAAGAGGATTCACAATCACCATACAGGAAATTAAACGATCATTTCTTGTCAAACAAAAAGTAAGTTGTTTTAAGGAAAAAGGCTTCTTTTGACATTTAGTCAAATTTTATTCTTTCAGGAAACAGGCCATTCTTTGACAGAAAAATATGTTACTGCCAGAGGATATGGATTCCTCTGCTATATTTTGCTAGTTTTCTATTTTCTCAGCACAGAAGGAACAGATGGAAATAAAGCTGATCCAATGAAATAGTTTCTTTTACATTCCAGCAATACAGAAAGCTAAAATTCAATGAAACAGTCTAACCAAATTTACCACATATATAAGTAGGCATTTTGGAAACTTTATAGGAAGTGTAAAACCAAGAAAAATTGTATGAATTATTAAAATAATATTTACCTTTTCATTTCCTTTTAGACAACTTTATAGTTCTTATTTGTGCTGTTCTCTAAATACCCATAGTCTGTGAATATGAATGCAAAAGAAGCTATACCATTTGTTTAAAAATGATGTTTAGGTTTCTTAAGAGGTTTCACACTCAGAATAAATAATACCAAAGTAAGACCTAACCGCACTATTTGCAAAAAGAGAATACGAGGTCTCTGAGATTTCTAGGTGGTAAAATAGTCATCCAGTGAGCATTTCATGGTCCTGTTCAATCCATACCATTATAGTCATCAGATTATGAAAGAAATCACTTCACAGCAAAATCATTATCTTTTAGGACAAAGCAATTTAATTGTCACTGGTTAATATTTATTAGCTTAATTAAGTTGATAGAAATGCATCTGTTTCTAGTCAGCTATTTAGACCATCTTCTATCACACTTAAAGATTCAAGTGCATAGCAGTTAAAAATGGCAGCCGTTCAGATGAACAGAGCATACCCCACCTTCCAGCATTATTCAGCTCATTATGCCAAGGATGAAATGAGAAAGCTATAGCCAAGGCTGGAGAGATGGCTCAGCCATTAAAGGCTAGGCTCACGACCAAAAATATAAGAGAAAGCTATAGCCAATCGTACATACAGAAACCAATACAACCAATTGGTGGGTTGCATTGTGAAGTGGGCCAACTTTCCTTTTATTTAGAAATATGTGTCCTATGACTAGAAAATATATCGAATAAATAGATCAATGGTACAATCTACTATTGGCTTCTTGATGACAATTTTTCCAGGCAACCAACAAAACAAATACTGGAATTTAAGAAAAGCTAAATACAACAGAAAGAATGGAGGAGCTGTTGAGATAATATGTGGCACATTGACACCTTTTAGAGACAGGATCCAGGGAATGTCTGTATCTAACACACACTGTTCAAGGGTAACTTCTCCTTGGCTGAAGTGTTCACATTCCTATTGTTGCTCCATCTGGAGAGAGGAAGTGAGAGGGAAAGCAGACAGCAGTCTTGTCAGGTTTCTGTTACTGTATCTTTCCCAAATTTTATAAAATCCTACAGATAGGTAAACATGTTTCTAGGACTTCTTTCTCAGGTTCCCTGAAAATGTGGGTCCATGAATCTTAAGCTCCATAATCGTTTTGGACCAATTGACACAATTAGTAGAATACAGTACTGGTATCCATATTAACTATTTGAAATAATAGAGGAAGAACAAATAAGATGTTATGCAGTCTTTCTCTTAGTTTCAGAAATCTAATGCCACACTTTTAAACATGCCCTTGACCGAAAGACAGAGAGAGACAGAGAGACAGATACACACACACACAGAGGCACTGATACTGAGAAAAGGCTGAGACAGACCCAGAAAGACACACACAGAGAAACACACAGAGAAAAACAGATCGACAGACAATGGACAGAGATTCTTATAGGATATGACAAAGTTATTGAGACTGGATAAGCAGAGAATCTAACTTGTTATTTTTAAAAATAAAAGACAAATTATTAGACATTTGAAGATCTCTGCCCATCGGTTTGCTACACAGTGCAGTCTCTACACTCATCCCTCACACTCCATAAGCTGCAAGGCACTTGCTATAGGAAGAGGTGGTGTGCATGAAAGAAGCTGGTAAGAGAAATGATGAATTAACATGGATTAAATTACTGAATTTCAAATACATCAAACAACAGCAAATCTCTGGAAAAGTTGAAAACGTTGAAACCCTGAGAATTGGCGATAAACATCCTGTGTGACTACCATTCTTTGTTTCATTTGAATAACATCTCTTGAACTTCATTTAGGATATACAATAGGCAGAAAACTTGACTGTAAAAGGTAGCAAATGATTCATGAGGTGACCAAATGTCCTCTGTGCCCAGGAACTCCTTGGTCCATGACATAACCATTACATGACTCTAAACACAGATGGGTAAATTTTACACCTAAGAAAGGTTTTTTTTTAGAGACTCTAAAATATTAGAAGCTGTGATGAAGTTGGAAATTTTGAGATAAATAAAGATGAAAGAAGTAAATTACAGATAGTGTTCAACTCAAAGTTAGTATAACACTTTTTAAAAAAAAAATCTATGAAAAAAATCAATAATACCAGGGGATATGAAGCATGAGAAAATATTTGCTTTTTACTCAGGGGAAGATAAAATCAGGTATAAATCCTGTAATTATATTTAAAAGTTGACATGTTTCTCTATGACTTGTAATTAACATTATGTGCATCTTCTACTATATGACAATATAGTTGTAAAATGTTCATTGTTTACAAACATTCTAAGGGAAAGAATATTCTATATGATAAACAGACAGCATTAAATGCTACAGCATAAAAATATTGTTTTCCTCTCAATGTTGGAACTGCTTCTAGTCTTCCTGGACTTCCTTCCCCCATCACTTGCTACGTGGCATTTCTCCTCAGGGTTCTATGCCCATAAGTAGGCACTGGCTTCTGACTCTATGGACACTTTAAACCCATTTCCTCCTCCTCTTCCTCCTTCTCTTCCTCCTCCTCCTCCTCTTCCTCATCAGTTTGTATATGCTACCCCTGACTCCTACAATATTATCCCAGGCTTATAGTCCTTGGATTTAATTTTTTCATTGTTTATTGGCTTTTCCCCATTTTATATACTCTAAAAACCCCATAGTTAGCATTTCTAAAATTGTTTTTATTGTCCTCCAGAGCACATCTTTTGCTGTCTCTGTTAACTATGATGCTGTGTCATCCAAGCCAACCACCCTCAATTCTAGAATCTGGTTTTAATAATCTCTCGATCAGTCTTGTTGTGCATTTAAAGTTCAGTGTGCCTTGAGTGCTATTGAGTACCTGGCTCTAGTCTCACCATGCTACCTGCAGACACTTGGGTTCTCTGTACCTGTACTCTGTAAGGTTAGAATGATTAACTTGATAATTTATGTCCTATATGGAGATTGTTGCCTGACAATTAGTAAGTACTATATAATTGATTATTGCTCACCTTCATGTCTTTATCCATGCTGTTTCCTCTACTTAGAATGCCCTTCCAGAATTTTTTCTTAATTTAGATGCCAGGTTGATTGTACAGAGCACAAGCATCTGGGAAGCTGTCATCACTGACAGATGCGCTTCAGGCTGTAACAAGTGCCCCATGAATTATAAATAATAAATCTTCTCCAATTTAAGGGACATGTGGTTTGGTCTGCTGCTTTCCTTCTGTTGTATCACCAAAGAGTAAAGAAAATGCCCATGATGTTCATGGAGGTAACAGCAATGGGCTGCATCCCAGACAGTGGCCAACCCCTCAGAAGGGATTCTCTTAGTTTGTGTAGAATTGTGAGTTTTTCAATGTAAATGAAAACATTGCAATGTTCAGTACAGTGTGCCTTGCCAAATGCATACCTTCCAGACCTAGAAGAGTATCTGACTCATAGAAGAGTAATTTGTAGTTGAAAAGAACCAAAGAAAGAAAGGGAAGAAGATTGGAAGGAAAATCAGAGAAAATATAAAAAATGACATATGTATACAGGTATGAAAAGATATTTCTTTTTAAAAAGTCTTTTAGATGTATTCAGTTTACTTTTTTGAAATGTGAATGAGTGTTTTGCCTACATGTATGTATATGCACCTTGTGTATGTTTGGTGACTACAGAAAACAAAAGAAGGCATCTGACCCCTGGAACTGCAGTTATAGATGGTAGTCTGCAACCATGTTGGTGCTGGGAACCAAACCCAAGGTTTCTACAGCAACAAGTGCTCCTAACCCCTGAGCTATGTCTCCAGCTCCCCAAAGATGCTTCTCTATATGAAATTAGGATCAAAAGAAAGTCACATGATTAAAATGTGGAAATGTGGACTGTTCTTGGAAAATAGACAATTCAAAACAGATGTTATCTTTTCAAATTTAAAGACACAGAGCATGAAGAGATAAATACAAGGATAATAATTTGAATTTTAGGAATGTGAAAAGAAGATTTTAAATACAAAAGCCATTTTCTGAAACAAGAGAAAAGGTTTACATTGCTAAATTCAAATTTAAGAGCAATAGAAAAGTGTCAAATCAATATTACTCATTTCTTTCTAAGCTACTCCTAGCTTCCATGCTATTAAGACCATAATACATATTAAAATATTAGAAAAATAATTAAGATACTGTCTTAGGATTTCTATTCCCACACAAACATCATGACCGAGAAGCAAGTTGGGGAGGAAAGAGTTTATTCAGCTTCCACTTCCAAATTGCTGTTCATCACCGAAGGAAGTCAGGACTGGAACTCAAGCAGGTCAGGAAGCAGGAGCTGATGAAGAGGCCATGGAGGGATGTTTCTTACTTGCTTGCTTGCCCTGGCTTGCTCAGCTTTCTTATAGAACCCAGAACTACCAGCCCAGGAATGGCACCACTGACCACAGGTCCTCCCCACCTTGATCACTAATTGAAAAAACGCCTTACAGCTGGAGGCATTTCCTCAACTGAAACTCCTTTCTCTGTGATAACTCCAGCTTGTGTCAAGTTGACACACAAAACCAGCCAGTACAGATACTGTGCTGGCTAGTCTTATGTCAGCTTGGCACACAAACTAGAATATCTGAAGGGAGGAAACTTCAGTTGAGAAAACGCCTCCAGAAGATCCAAAGGTAAGGCATTGTCTTAATTTGTGACTGATGAGGGTGGTACCATCCTTGGCTGGTGGTCCTGGATTCTATGAGGAAGCAGGATGAGCAAGCCATGCGGAATAAGCCAGTAAGCAATACCCCTCCATGGCCTCTGCATCAGGATCATGCCCTGTTTGAGTTCCTATCTTGACGTCCTTTACTGATGAAGTGGGATGGGAACGTGTAAGCCAAATGTACCCTTTCCTTCTCAACTTGCTTTTTTGGTCATGGTGTTTAATTGCAGCAATAGAAACCCTAACTAAGACATATATCTTAAAGAAAATAAGTATCATTTATCCTTGTTTTAGTATGGAATATAATTCAAATACTGACTAATTTGAGCAAATAAGATGGAATTCTAAATTCAGGGAACTAGGAGTAAATCTGCATTCTTTTTGAAACCCAGGATTTTCAAATTCTATGTAGGGTGTGAAGAAGGCTCATCAGAATGCAACGATGTTGGTTGAGAAAAGGTTCTGAGGTGAGAGCATAAACTGCACATTCAATGTCTCCTTGTTATGGTATTTAGAGTGTCTTGCTGTCTCTGGTTCTGTTTGGGAACATGAAATGGTTTATGTTTCTCTCCATTTTCTCATAGTTAACTGTTTGGCCTATTTATATTACGAGTTCACTCTTTGTAATAAATATTTAGTATGAATTTGGGAGATTGTGATAATTTTTGGTATCTTTATTTTCTCCTCCTCCTCCTCCTCCTCCTCCTCCTCCTCCTCATCCTTTTTCTCACCTTTTTGCTGCTCCTCCTTCTTCTCTATCACCATTCTTTTTTTTTTTTCA
This sequence comes from Rhynchomys soricoides, assembly GCA_019843965.1. Classification (NCBI taxonomy): domain Eukaryota; kingdom Metazoa; phylum Chordata; class Mammalia; order Rodentia; family Muridae; genus Rhynchomys; species Rhynchomys soricoides. Next base: position 40,252 of record JADRCH010000640.1, on the reverse strand, counting down.
TATTTTATTTACATTTCAAATGTTTCAGATCTCCCCTTTGGAACCTCCTCATTCCCTCTGCCTTCCCCTTGCCAATATGGGGATATTCTCCAACCCACCTTCCCACCCACCCACCCACTCTCGTCTTTCCTCCTTGTCATTCTCCTATACTGGGGGATCTAACACCCTCAGGCCCTCCTCCCCCTGAAGGATAACAACACCCTCCTCTGCCACATTTGTGGTCAGCACCATGGGTCTCTCCATGTGTATTCTTTAGTTGGTCACCATTCTTAATGACCAGGATACTGATAGCAACCTAGGATAATTTTATCCACATCTTTGCTTTAGTGTTTACCATCCCCGAGGGAATAGAGGTTTCCTTCCTTCCCTTCCCCCTCCTTTCATCCCTTTCTCCATCCCTCCCTCCCTTTCTTCCCTTTCCCTTTCTCTAAGGGACACAAAAAGACTATCAGGGAAGAGAGTATTAACCTATATATAACAGGACAAATAAACTTTCTAAGCAAAGAGGAGAGAGAAAAGTGCTTTTGGCAAATGTAATAACAGTTGTAGACAAAAAATTTAGGTGAGAGATCCTCGGGACTCAGATGGATGGACCTTAGATGAAATACCCAAGAGTGGGGAGAGGGAACTTGCAGTGTCCACTTCCAACAGAAAGACAGGGCATTGAGTATAGGGATTGGGTTGCCATTCCAAAGTCAAAAACTCTAACCCATAATTGTCCCTGTCTAAAAAAAACTGCAGGGACAAAAAATAGAGAAGAGACTGAGGGAAAGGAGATCCAGTGACCAGCCCCAATTGGTATCCAGATCAAGGGGAGGATCCAAGACCTGACACTATTACTGATGCTATGGTGTGCTCACAGACAGGAACCTAGCATGGCAGCCCTTCAAGAGGCCCAACAAGCAGCTGACTGAAACAGATGAAGATACTTATCCACAACCAATGGACAGAAGCCGGCGAACCCCTGTGGTTGAATTAGGGAAAGGCTGGAAGAAGCTGAGGAGGAGGGCAGCCCCATAGGAAGACATGCAGTATCAACTAACCTGGACCCTCTGAGATCTCTCAGACACTGAGCCACCAAACAGGCAGCATACACTAGCTGATATGAGGCCCCCCCGACATGACACATATGCAGCAGAGGACTGCCTGGTCTAGCCTCAGTGAGAGAGAAGCACTTAACCCTTGAGAGACTTGAGACCACACAGATGGGGAAGGTCTGGTGGGTTGGGGACATGCTCTTGGAGACAGGGGAGGAGGAATGGGATGAAGAACTATGGGGGGAGGTGGAATGAGAGGGGGATAACAACTGGTCTTTTAAAGAACATTAAAGAATAATAAAAAATTAAAACAACAAAAAAGCAATGATATATATGAAATGCTAGCTTTGTTGGGGTTTTAAGTATATTAGAAGAGAATCAGACAGTGAAATTGGAATTAATGTTATAGCCAAGGCATAATACCATAATTTTTTTAAAATTAGCAAAGAGGGTTTCATCCACATTAATTAAGAAGAAAATAATTTTCACTAGATTTGTTTTACAAACACAACACCCTAGAGTATGAGATAGGAAATATAGCAGTCTATGGAATTGTCTCTGCTGCTGCAATTGTCAATAGTTCCTTAAAAATTTTATCGGTGAATTCTGGGTTCATCGTTGATTATGCAGAAAAACTAATTCTTTTTTCACTTAACCAAGAGTCAGGTTTCAGTCTTCTCATTTTGATATTAAATGATTATAATAATATACTGTTGCCTGTGCTCTGGACTGTGAGCTGCCTGACCTTACCTGCCCTTAGGTGTTGGAAATGAGGTGGCACAGAGTCAATGACACAGACTCCAGAAGCAGGTAAGAAACGCTGCAGCAAGCTCTCTGAACATTGTTATAAGCTCCATTAATACCCTCTACCTGCTTCCCCATTGGTTCTAAGAAAGGATTTCTGATTGGCTGGCATTGTCTGTACCAGCAATCGTTGTTCTCTTAAGCATTCCTCAATTAGGTCCTATTGTAGGAGATGTCTTTGTGGCTGCATGGCCCCTAGCATTTATGTAGAGACTGCCCCCACTATTCTTGTTACAATATACCAAAATGAAGAGATTATATATAAAGTGGGAAATTAAATATAACTAATACTCAGATTAAGAAATAGCCATTACAAATAAAAACTCATGTGTGCTTCCAGAAAACAAATCAATCGAGAAAGAAACTAAATATATACCCAAAGTACTGAGAATAACTATAAAATTCTAAAAACCAAATTCATCATCAAATGTTGTGTGAAAATCGGCAATATTCCAAATACTTCTATAGCCCATCGATATGTACACATGTGGTGGCACACGCCTTTAATCCCAGAACTCGGGAGGCAGAGGCAGGCGGATTTCTGAGTTCGAGGCCAGCCTGGTCTACAGAGTGAGTTCCAGGACAGCCATGGCTACAGAGAAACCCTGTCTCGAAAAACCAAAAAAAAAAAAAAAAAAAAAAGAAAACATATTTCATTTAGATGCAATGTGCTGCTAGGAGGTAATCACAATAGAATGCTACAGAGAGAGAAAGGCAGGCTTCCTCCTAGGTACAGACACAAAATCCTTTATATATTTGCCCTTTTAATCTTGAGTTTAGGGTTAGTAGAACATTTGTAGCAGAGGGATTCTGTCCTAGGACTTCCTTACTTATGATGCTAGGGAGCATCTGTATGAGCCAACTTCCTGAGAGGAGCCTTTTCATCATAATTGACACTACCATGGGTCCGTTCAAATTGGGGCATAAAAAGACTCAATGTTAGGGCACTTGTGTAGTCTTACACTAACTGAATTAGTGAGTAGACTAACTGGATTAGAAGTACTAGTAGCCTGTATAAAAAAAAATGATAACAAATATAAGCATGGGCCTTGAGCTGAGACTGCCTACTCAAAAACCCTTTCAGAGCACATGCATCTCATAAATGATTTTATTCTTGACTGGGGACATTTTTACCTCCTCTTGATTTCCTTTTTAATTCATTTAAATAATATAACATGGGGGGTGCTCACATTTTTTATCCTAAAACTTCATTGTCTGTGATCAGCTGAAACATTGATTGCTGAGAGGCAGATGAACCAATTACATAGTGTGTAAAAATAAGCTACTGTTTGCAATGCAAGATCATGAAGCCTTCAGATACCCTTAAAAATAATATCCCGTCATAAACATGCCCATATTCATATACATGCACAGAGAGCACCAGGAAACATATTTTGGATTTTACAAGAGATTTAAAAATAGGTGCATATGACAATCAAACTAAATCTTGACATCAATCAAGTGAAACTTCACCTGAATTGTTCATCTGGAGTCCATTATGTAATTTAAAAATGGGGCCCTGCATTGAAGAGAGAACAAGGAGGTACACGAGCAGAGTTAAAAAGAAGAAAAAGAAGGAGGAAATAATTTAATTATATTGTAATATCTAAAAATTATGAAAAAGACACACAGGCAATAAAATACTGACAAATGGGGAGGTTTGGAAGTCAGCAGAAGTTCTGGGAGGTTGGTCCCAGTTAGAATTATACTTTCTAAGGGGTGCTTTATCGAATGGTGCTGATTATGGTGAGTTTACTTTCCCTGTCTCCAGATTTCTTTGAGTTGGACCACTCTGTTCTCTGAATGCTTCATGCCACGACATTTAACCTTTTTTTTTGACCCAGAAACAATGGGACCAAATAAACGTGAACTACAGCTTCTGAAACAACTACTTATATCTTCTAATAGTTTAGCTGAAATAGACTGCCATCGAGACCAAAAACTGACAAATGTAAATGAGTTAGCAATCTCTGCCACACTACAACAAACACTTGATATAATCAACCAATAAAGAAAGTTTATTTTGGTTATAAGTTTGGAGGTTTTAGTATATGATCAGTTGATTCTATTACATGTGGCCTGGGGTAATGTCATTATAGGTAAGTGGTAGGGACACTTATTTACCTCATAGGCAGGATGAGAAGGAGGCTGGAATGGGCTTCCACTACTTTCCTTAAAACCATGTCTTCAACAACCTGAATTCTCCTACTGGCCCCATCCTCTGCGATACCACCTCCTTTTAATTGCATAACTCTGGTGAATAAGGCTTTAGCATACAGGCTTTTAGGAAAATTTTAAGTCACCCGTTTTAGAAGATGCTGTCGTAATCCATCATGTGCTCTACAAATGGCTCTTTCTGTGTGCACTGCTCCATGCTCACCTACAAATCACAAAGTTAAGTCAATAGATGAAGACTAAGATGTACTACAAATTAGACTTTTCCACACTGTGAACGACTTACTTTCAAATTACTGACAAAGTAAAACAAATATGTTTTACGTCACTTGTGTATTTTCCCCAAACCAAAAAAAAACAAAAAAAAAAAAAAACAAAAACAAAACCAAAAAACCCAAAAAACAGTTCTGTGAAAAATTTTGATCTGTCTTTCATGGCCTGAGTTGCTGAAAATTATTTTTGTATTTGCCTTAAGAAATACAAGATCAATCAAACTGACTCCTGAAATTAGAGGGGTTAGATATGGATTTGCTTAATCAATATTGTTCTTCACTGGGGAAAAGTTACTGCTTCATGGATTTTCTCCCATACACACAGAAATATACTGTCAAACTGGCAAAGGAAAAACTGGGTATATTCTAACATGTCATGTATGGCCAAAAAACATTTTTCAATATTTAAATGACAAATGGTATCCTGGGTCATATTTTCTATCAACTTGATAATGACAAAAAGACAAAACAGTTTCCTATAAACTATAGCGGAACATCATTTTTATGAGAAGATTGTATTCTTGAATACTCTCAAAAAACAGGAAATAGAGTACATTTATAAAATATTATTTAATATCAATACTATTGTTTCACACATATGTTTTCTTTCATTTTTGTTTGCTTGTTTGTTGAGAGACAAGTTTCACTCTGTAGCTCAGGCTATCCTACAACTCATGGTGATTCTTCTACTTTATTTTCCTAGGTGCTGAGACTGTAGGTGTGAGTCACTATCACCAGCTCCATATTTTTCCTTATGAATCACTTCATTGATCATTTAACTAGGAATGGACAAAATGCCCAGGAGAAATCTTTCTGTGTTGACTCCAGCTCTGTGGCTCTTCACATCAGGAGGTCACTCTCTGCTTCAACTATAGTAATCTGAGAAGACACAGCTCATGTTGGAAAGGCAGAAGAGGGTCTGGAGTGTGAATCTCCTGCAGTGATTTAATCATAGTTGTTAAGGAAAACAGGATCATGAATGCTTCCATCCACCAGCTACAAATACAATAACTGAAATTTGTTTTTGCAAACATGCTGGCAATTTTACAGCAGCCGAAATGAATGCTAAGGAGAGTCTATTCACGCAGTACATTTACTGAATTAGGTATTGCATTCCATACAGTGCAACTGCTGCTAGAGTTCTATTTTAACATTTCCTTGAAAAGATGCATACAAATAAAATTATCTTTTAAGTGCCCAGGGGGATCTTCATACACAGGGTAAGCAAGTCTCTTTGCAAAATAAAAACTTACTCTACTGGAGAATGACCGATATATATATATATATATATGTATCTTTTTGATAATATCTCTAAATCTGTAATTATTCAAAAGAAAAGTCCTTTTACTCTTCAATTTAGCATGCCTTAAATATGTCTTAGTTATTTTTCATAATTATGAATGCATTTCTTTATTTAATCTCAGACCTGTCCATAGTATGATGGACACCTTCTTATTGATTTAAGATGGCTATTGCATGTGTGTACTTAGTGACATGGTAAGGGATGTGAGATGTGTTGTTTTATATACTGTCTTCAGAGGTGTTCTGAGCAGATGACTTTTATGAAGAGACATGAACTTTTGGAAGAAGACACCTGTTGCCAATCTCAAAATACCAATGGTTTTGAGTCAGCCATTGACACTATGGAGACTGTTTTTTAATAATACAAAGGGGATATGCATTAATACTTGATATACAGTTCATGTGTGGGTATATGATTTAGAACTGCATGAATTTAAATTCCTCTAACTTACGATCTATGAGACACAAGTGTATTCTTTAATTCTCCTTAGTCTCATTTCTTCATTTGTAAAATCAAGACACCAACATCTTGTCACTATTTTAAGAAAAAAAAACAAACTAAAATAAAAATGTGTACATATAAGTGTACCAATCATTATTTAGCTTTAACACACACATTAATTGAAACTACCTCTACTGCCTGAAATAGGATTCATTTATCCATTCACAACATCAACTAAGTCCTGAATCAGTGCTAATCACCATGAGAAATGATATAACCATCAACATTTAAGAAAAATTGGAGTATTTATCTGCATGTGCACATTTATATATATGTATATGTGGGTGTGTGCTCCTACGTTGTGTGCATGTAGAAGGCAGAGGTCAATGCCTCAGAAGACTTAGCCACCTTGTTTTTTGAAACAGGGTCTTTCATTTGCTTGAAATAAGTAGGCAAGAATAGATGCCCAGTGAGCCTCAGGGAGATCCTGCCTTATTCTCCCTGGCATCTCCCAGTGCTTGGATGGTAAATACATACATACCACCATATTGGCTTTCTCAGATGGATTCTAGGAATTGAACTCAGGTTCTCAGGTTTGCATGGGAAGCACTTTACCAACTGATCTATATCTACACCCAAGAATTTCTTATTAGAATAGCAGATAAACATAATAAATCATTTATAGCATAGTGAGACAATTGCCATAACAAAAGAGACAAAGTAAATTCATTCTGTGAGAACATTCAGGAAGGCTTCACAAAGGAAAGGATGCATAAAATTAAGTTTACAAAAAGAACTACAAAAACAGAGGTGATTGAGTCGAAAGAATGGAACAAAACCACATGAAATTGGACAAAAAAAAAAAAAAAAGGAAAGAAAAGAATGAAAGGAAAAGAAGTGGGCAGTAAAACAACCCCTTTAGAGAACTCTGTGCTATTGTTGATGATGTCATAAGACAGCTCAAAGTGAGAGTGAGGACGTTGGAAGTGCAAGTATCAGAAGCAAATAGTGCAGGGTGTTTTTATTCTTCTATACATCTGTAGCCTTACATGGCACATCAAAGAATCTAGGCTCTGTTCTCTGACATTCAGAAAGGGCAGGCTTGTCTTGTTTCCATTTCAAAAGCAGTAGCAGTACTGAGAATGGTGTTCAGGGTTGCTGATAGTGGTTAAAGAAGACTTAAATTGCACATAGTTTTTTAATATCTCAGCTCAAGATTCAGTGAAAAAAGGCAAAGAGAGAAGCCTAGAAATACAAAAGAAGTGTAATAAATTTGGAGACATTAACGATCACTTACAAACCATGTCTAACATCAGCTTTCAATCAATCGATGAGTGGCTGATGATTTAAGAACTGTGTCAAGAAAAGAGGAGTATCTGATGCCTCTCCTAGGAAGGTGACTTAAACCAAAATAGGAGGTGGAGAAGAGGGAAAGGAATCAAATGGAGTTAGATTTGTAAACAAGTCCTCAGAAGACCTGATTGGCAGGAGACATGTCTAGAGAAACAGAGATTTTAAACTACCGTTATTTTAGAAGAATGGCATGCATAAGGATTGAGTGTGAGTTCCCCAGGAGAACTTTTAGAGTTGGAGGCAAGCAAACTATCTTAGACCATCATGAGGAAAAGAAATCACAGGCTTGAAATAAGCTGGTGAGAAAGGTCTTTGTGATCTCTGCAGTGGAGCTTATAAAATAAATGTATTTTCAGGCTGTTACCATTGCTTCTGGTTGCTCACCATAAGGTAGTAAGGCTCTATTGGTGCAGACATCACACACATTGTTTTCAGGAATAAAAGAATTGAGCTGGAACTATTCTGGAAACCTTCGGCCTGTTAAGTAGTTTCCATACTTCATGGGCTGTATGTAGAATGCTAGGGGAAAAGTTATCAGTGTACTTAGCAAGCAGTGGACTCTGTATACTAAAATATGGACCAGGCTAGATGTGGCCAGTGGTGCAACAGAGGCAAGAATGAGAATTTACCAACTACTTTCTGAGTGACTATGTGATCTACTTCACAGGAGGAAATTCATGCTTAATACAGCCATAGGGAGATCTCTATGCTCGTTTTGCTAATGGGACAGGTCAAGTTGCCTTGTAAACATCTATGCTTATATCGATAGATTCGTGAATGCTGCTCTCAACCTTGGTAAGAGAAGCTTAGTTTTTTCTTACTAGGCAGCAATTATGTAGAGACCAAAGTGCTAAGAATACAGGACTACTGAGTGCTCAACTCTTCATGGGAAATCTAAATCAACCCCTAAAATGTTCAAGGAACATTAAGGGAAAGACATAAGAGATGAAAGATGGGCAGTGTTCTGAAATAATTTTGGGGGGACATGACATATGATAACTGCACTCCTGAATTCACAACAGCTCCATTTACCTGAACAAGGCCTACATAAGACCAAGCCAATCATCATTACAATATGGGTGGGGGAGGACCTCTGAAGGGTTATCATAGCTGAGGGGGGCAGGAAGTAATTTTCTTTTTGGTATAGGCAGCTGATAGGCTGCCTGTGTCCTGATAGATGATCTTATATTTTATATTCTCTCTCTCTCTCTCTCTCTCTCTCTCTCTCTCTCTCTCTCTCTCTCTCTCTCTCACACACACACACACACACACACACACACACACACACACACACACACACATTCAGACTTGGGGAATTATTTAAAAAAACAAAAGGAGAGGTAGGATGGGATCCAGAGGAAGTGGGAGGAGGAGTTGTGGTGGATATTGTCAAGATACCTTATACTCATATATGAAAATCTCCAAGAATAAACAAAAATAATTCTTTAAGTGCATTGTCTCAGCATAGTTTTATTGGTGACCATTTTAGAACAACTGGCACCAATTATCCTCAACTTCAAGGCCATTATGATGCTCTGTATCTGGAGTTATCATTAGTTCTCACAACTTGAAATGTTCAGTCTCATAACTATCTTCTATTTTGAGCCCACATGCAAGGTCCTTGGCCACTCAAGTCTGATACAGTGCTTACAGACTGACGTTTTCTCATGATATCTCCATCAGGTTTGATCACTTTCTAGAATGTTTCTTAAGACCTCAGGACAGCAACAGACTTCAAGTTTGTCATTTTACTTTTTGTTATACACACCTGTACACATGATACAACTCAGGAACTGCCAAATGAAAAACATTCAAAGGGAAGATATGATGCACACATCTTTCTTTTCAAATTCAGGACACATCATTTTCCCAACACTTCTGTGTATTCACCAACCTAGGAGGTCGCTCTGAGGTTTTCAGTGTTTTTTTTTAATCAATTGTGCAGCACTGAATTTCGTTATGACATTTTTATACATTTAACCTGCACTGAGGTACTGTCTCCTGGTTATTTCCTTTGACAGAGTTTTCACAGAGCTCAACCTTCAAATCCCTCAACTTTTCTGAAGGTTGTTTGGTGGGCTCAGGGTTATATGCTTATGTTCACTTGCTATTTCTGGTTATCATTAGTGTCATAAGCATAAACTCAACAGGTATTGTCACTAGATGTCATGTTCCAGACCTCTAACTCAAACAGAACATAGAGGCAGGGCAATTGCAATTCCAGGGCCAACTTGATATACATAATGAAGACCAAGCCAGCCTAAGGTACATTGTGAGATCCTGTCTAAACAAAGACAAACAGACAGAGGGAGGGAGGGAGGGAGGGAGAGAGAGAGAGAGAGAGCAACAAAAGAAGCTTGGAAGCTTGGGGTAGAATTTCATTAGTAGAATGGATGCTTTAGCATGCATCACACCTAGGGTTTAAGCCCTGCACTGCATAAACTGGGTGTGGTGGTAAAGGCCTGTGATTCTGGCACTGGGGAGGTAGAGGTAAGAGGAGCAGAAGTTCAAGTTCTCCCTTAGCTACATAGTGAATACTATGCTATCCTGAGCTATAAGAGACTCCTCTCACAAGTGTCTAAGGGGGATCTCATTCTTGTTGCTCAGGATATTCTTGTAAATCTTTGGATAAAGACTCAATATACACCTCTTATTATATGATAGCCGTATTATCTTTTTATCTGCTATATTATGTTATTCATAGCCATTCATGTTATTTCAGAACCATATTTTTGATAATTGCTTCAATACCATTTCCAATGATTGATGAATCCAAGTTTTAAGTTTTGATTCACACCAGCTATTATTTAAATGATCAAATATTTAGATTGGATGAAAGTAAGATAGGACTCTAAAATATGTAAGCTTACATTTATTTTCACAATTACAATGCTTTTACCATACTAAGTGCTCAATAACATTTGCTAATAAAATATCAATTTAATTCTAAAACACCATGTGGTAACTTTGTTCAAGACTGAAACAGAGAACTACACACAAACATTTGCCTTAAGCACCATCACATGAGAGATAGACACCGAAGTTATAGATTCAAAATAATTAGTGAATATAAAAATAATATAATTAAAAAGTAATTTTTGTGTGTATATGTGCTAATTTGTAAGAGATTAATTATTAATGTATTGAAATTACTTCTCAAAAGCATATATAATTGACAACAACATTTAATATCATAAATGTTTTCCCTAGAAAGCATGTAAGAGACAATTTTTATGTTATTTTTCCTGTACTAGAAGAGTATTCCGTTTGCCTGATAAAATGAATTGTAAAACATTACAAGGAAGGAATTAAACATATGGAGATAAGCAAAGGCTTACCTGTCCATTCTACAGAGATGTTGCATGCCCTTAAGTGTACAAAATATGGAGCAAGACTGTGAGTTCATTACTACAGAAAGATACAGCAGCTAGGAGACACTTGCTTACCTTCAACTCATATTTTAAATGAAGCAGATTATTCATGATTAGAGATCAATTGAAAACAGTATCGTTTTGTGTGTACAGTTCTTTGCCATGAATATTACATGGTACAAGGGACTATGTACCATAGAAAAGTAAGCCTCAAGTAATTAATAATATGTAGGATCCCAATAAAATTGTTAAAAATATTAAGCAGTATTGAGGCTAGCAATTCAGGGACATATTATTTACTTTTATTAAATGGAGAGAGTCCATCTGAATAATTAGTATTTAATATACATTTGGTTTTATTGCTTAATAATTCAAAGTATGCACCTACTTCCAGACTTTCTAAATGGCAGGGGTTTTTCTGAACTTACATTAAGCACAGTTGTGACTCATTTACAATAAATGTATTAATAGAATGCAAATGCATTCTTTGAAAAGACTCATAGACAGTATGCATATTAATGAGATAGTTAAATAATTATCCTTAAAATTTCACTCCTGCCATATGTTCACTTTGATTCTTCTCTGGGTAGTGAAACACTGACCACATGACCATGTATGTAGTGAGGTATAAATCAGTGACTTAATGCTATATTTGTTGGATTCAGATCAGAATTCAGGCTAAACTAGTAAAAGTTTGTGTGAGAAACCATTTATTGCAATTCTTGACATCAACAGATGAAGAATGCTCTGGAGCAATTCCTGGGCAGTTAAAAATTATGTCTAAGAGGATTCTCCTGTTCTTGCTTTCAGTCTGTATCAGTTAGAAATGTTATATAAGGATAGACCAGCATAGACTAGGACGACTCAAAGAGGCTTACTTTAATGCCTAAAATCTTATCCTTGTCTTAAGAACCACAACTCTGTCTCTCTGTGATGTTTAGATGATCCTCCTTTTCCTTATCACACTCAAAAGATGATACAAGTGATTTCTTGCCTTTATTATGAAGAAAATCACTTGGGAAAACTCATCTAAAACATGAACTCATGAGTTTAACCTACTCCAAACACTTAATGACCCTAATCCAGTCACTTAGATAGAACCTTAAAGTCCACATGTTCAGTAAGGTCTACTAATACAGATTCTAATATAGATGTTCTTTGTGCCCAGCATCAGAAAGTGCCTCAGTTATTGTAGTCAATAAAGGAGCCCCTAATTTCTGATAATTATAGGAAAGAACAGGATGGCAGCTAATCAAATGGCAGTTTATTATATGGCAGTGTTCACTGTTCCTTAGATCTTACAACTCCAATCCCGCTGCCTCCAAATGACCACCTTTCATTGCAAGAGAAATCAGCTTCTAAGTTGGCCAAGAAAAAGCAATAGAACATGCTTATCAGTTAGATCACCACTGTGCTCCATTACGTCTATGTCCTCTGGTCTGTAGTGTCCAGGAGAAGCCCAGTACTCTCTTGCCTGTTGAGTAACACTTCCCTGCACTGGCGCACTTGCTATGATTACTTCCACATCATTTTGGGAAGAAAGTATTGTATCAAGTTCAAATCTTCCTATTTTTTTCCAAGGTTCATTCTTAGTGTTTGTTCTCACATGTTAGGGACTATCCTTAAACTGAAGAAGATGATCTATTATTTTGAGTGACATATTATTTTTTTCCCCACATGGTTCAATCCTCAGATTTCATGTTGAGATTGGATAGCTAAGGTCTTTCATTCATTCAGCTGTGCTTCTTTATAAGTATTCCCAAACAAATTGGTCTGAACTTTAGAAGCAAACTAACCTTGAATTAGCAATGGCAGCTCAGAATTGATGTCAACAATAATTTAGGTGCCTGCTGTGACCATAAGGAATTTTAGAAAAGATAAAAAGAACATCTAGCCATCATGATACACACCTGCAATCCCAGCATTTGTGAGCAGAGGCAGGAAGACCAGGAGTTCAAGACCAGTCTTAGTTGCAAAGTAGTTCAAGACCTGGGCTACATAATATACTCTCTGAAAAAAAGAGAAAGAAAGAAATAGAAAGAAAAAATAAACAAAAACAGATGAAAAAGTAAAAAAATAAATAAATAAATTGTAATTATTTGGTATGAGTAAGTAAAAATTTTGTTTACATTTATGTATCAGTATTAGTATAGTGTCCATAGCCAGTCTAAGAGTATCTGATGTGGTTTTCAGTTTTGGAAAATTGGCCTGTATCTACCAAAGTGCAGAATTCCCACAGTGCTTGGTAGATGTAGATGTTCATATTCCTCAGTTTTCCATTAATTTCTTCCACTGTTATGCTACATATGTGTGTGCTCACAGGAGTGCAGGTATACACACAGCTACATGTGCATGCAGTGTTGAAAACTTAGTTTTAAATGTCTTCCTTTCTTATTCTCCACATTATGGTTTGAGAAAACCCATCTCTCACTCAGTGTTTCAAATTGTTTGGCAAGCTGTAGAACCCTGAGATGTGTCTGATTCCTGTTGGGGAACCATAAGTACACAAGGTGTGATGCTCAACAAACTGAATAAAGAAGCAAACATGACTCTCTGTTGATCCTGCTACTTCAGTCCAGAAATTAAAGCAAACCAAGAAAAACAAATGTTTGTTTGAAAGAATTTCCTTTATAATATTTAAATATATTAAAATATTTCAGCCTTGAATAAAATATGACAGACACCACATAACAATATAACACATGATTATATTGGGTATGGAAAACACATGTTATAGCCCATGGCTGTTTGAGATCTTCACTACTTGCTATGGATGGAAAGCTATCCTGAAGCCTGGGAACCATTTTCTAGTTAAACTGAATAATAACTTGCTGTTTGCATCTTGTGCCTGTTACTGTTTTCACCACTCTGTCTAAAACATTCACAGCTTTTGATTGAAATATTCTGTCCTCATACTGCCAGTTTTTGGCACTTAAATCTTCATCTTCAGAAATGGAGTTAAATGTCTGTAGCTTTCAGTATCATTTCCACTGTTCATGTCTACCCGCTTCTTCTTTTCTGTGTTAAGATGAGCTCCTTTCTCACACTATCAATTCCCTTCAACATTTGGTATAATTTATTTGCTTTATGATTCTTCACTCATAAAGACTCTGAGGCCTTTATGAATGAAAAGGCAAGAGCTTCTTAATATTTGTAGACTTTTTCTCTCTTCAGTTCCAGAATGTTTAGCAAAAAGTAAATGATAGGAAACAGTATGCATTGCATAGGTCTTTATCCTAAATTTAAATAACTCATTTCAATTTACTCTAAAGTTGATTCAATGTGTGACTAGTCAGAGCAATAAACAGGGAGCATGGGAATGGATCTAGAAGAGCCATTCTCACACTGTGGATCTTAAATGAGCCTTTCATAGGGCTCATCCAAGAACACTGGAAAACACTGCTATTTACCTTATGATTCATACCAGTAGCAAAATTACAGTTATGAAGTAGCAATGAAAATAATTTTATGGTTGGGGGTCACCACAACGTGAAGAATTGTACTAAAGGGTCACAGCATTAGGGAGGTCGAGAACCACTACTCTAGAAGGTACCCTGTGCAGAGACAATACTTCTGCTTGACTTCCCAGCTGACCTTTTACCAATTATAATTGCTTTTATTTCTCCTCCCATTATCTTCAGGACTCCATCCTATTGCATATTCTTCTTCAATATTTGTGAATGAATAAATTTGAAAACTAGCTGCACATACCATAAGTCTCTTTACAAAATTAAAAATGATACACAATTATATGTATTTGTATATCAATATATACTGTTTAGGAGTGTGCTTACATTGTTGAAAGACTAAATCTGATAATTAACTGATGGATTACTTCAAGAGCTTGTCATTTTTATAGTTAGAGCACAGTATCTATTCTCTTAGCATTTTTCAAGAGTAACAGTACACACCTGTAATCAAAGCACTCAGGAGATGGGTGTATGAGCAAAGTAGAATTAAAGTCCAGCCTGGGCTACATTGTGAATTCCAGGTCTACATGAACTACAAAATTAGACCATGTGCCACAATGAAATACAAGACTTTTTGTCAGTATTTTGTACAATAGATCTCTTGAAGTATTTCTCCTTTGCAATTGAAATGTGTTATTCTTTGAGCACCATCTCTTCAAGACAAATTTCCAACCACTCCCAGTCCTTGGAAAAAACACATTTCTAGCAATTTCTAGGTGATAAACACTTTCAGATTCTGTAGATGAGTAATTTCACATCACGTCTTCAAAGTTCACCAATGCTGTCACAAAGTGAAAGTTTTCAAATGCCTGTTCAATGAAGTTGTATACAAAGAACTAAGTAGATTAACCAATGATTCAGCCATTTACATTTTTATCCTATGTACACTTCAAGTGGAGATCAAGTTGTAATTGGGTTTTGTAATTTGAATTGCTGAGAGAAGTCATTTGTTTCCTGATAGAAGATTAAGGTTAGGGTTATAGCTGAAGAGTTAGGGATAGAGTTAGGGTTAGGGTTGAGGGGTTAGGGTTATGGTTGGGGTTGAAGTGTTAGGGTTAGGGTTAGGGTTAGGGGTTGAGTTAGGGTTAGGGTTGGGGTTGGGGTTGAAGGGTTCGGGTTAGGGTTAGGATGATAGTTGAAGGTTCCGTTTTCAAAAGGTGGAAAGAAACACCACGTGTCACCTTTGGACTATTTCTTAGTAACACTCAGCCCTTATCCACCAACTGCTCTCTCAACTTCATGTTTGTTGAGCTACTAACCCAAACATACTTAAGTTAAAATTTGTCTTATAAACAATGTTTGTTACAAAATAATTCTAAGTTCTTTGTTATCAATGCTGGACTTTTGTGTCACTATGACGTTTGTGACAGGAGAAAGCACACTGTGATGATGTATAAGCCTGTCGTAGGGCATCGTAAGATCTGTGTTCTACTTCATCCTCAGCTGGCTATTTCTATTCTTTAGTCCTGTTCTACATTCTTTAGTCATTCAAGCCATTTCCTGAAGTTAGCTGTGTAAAGTCAGCATGATAGTCTCTAATCTATTCATGCATCATCAAAAATAAATCAATGGGTTCGGGAACATAGCTCAGTTGGTAGAGTCCTTCCTCACATTCACATAGTCTTTTTCTTTTTTCCTTTTTTTTTTTTTAATTAAAGAGTTACTTATTTTTTCTACATGAGAACACTGTATCTGTATTCAGATACACCATTAGAAGGCATCTGATCCCATTACAGATTTTTGTGAGTCATCATGTGGTTACTAGGATTTGAACTCAGGACCTCTGAAAGAGCAGTCAGTGCTCTTAACTGCTGAGCCATCTCTCCAGCCCCCTCACATAGCGTTGATACCGCAGAAAGCAAGTATAATGGTACATTCCTGTAACCCCAACACTTAGTGGAGACATTAGAACCAGGAGCTCAGAGCCACCTTGGGGTACATGAGGCCCTGTTTCAAGAATTTAAAAAAAAAAAAAAAAATCAGTAGCTACTCTGGATATTAACTAATCTGAATTACAAATGACTAGTTCAAATTCACCTAGGAAGTAAGTGGCAAAATCAAAAGTGAAAATCCAATCTCTCTGCACCTTGATTCTCCCATTCTGTCCATTGGATTTTAGATGTAATAGCAACCTACAATCAGGTACAGTCTAGATATGAGGGTGAAAATGAAGACTGAAATATTCATTAGGATAAAATGATTTCTCAGTCTATCTACATGCCAAGTGAATGTATAAGGTCTTTCAATAATTTGAGAAGCATGACTATTGAATAGCCTGGCATAATTTAGCAATATTAAACTTCTTCTTATGCCCTTTGCCCTTTCCTAAAGCATATCTTGTCTTGAAAGGCAAAAGCATAGTTTTACAAAGTGAATTTTCTGATGGGTTTCAATGATGAGGAAGGCTATACAGTTGCACTCATGTTAGGTCTTGACTATAAACCATAATGCACTAGTGGCTAGTATTGTAATATATAGGAAAAGTTGAAATTATACATTCATCTATTATATTTAGTGAAGATATTTTAAAAGGTCTGGAGCTATACATTTAAAATATGAATTTGAATGTTACTACTAGAATGGCTATTTCCTTTGTCTCATTTATTTTGCTGCCTTTCATATTTACTTCTATATTTTGGTAATATATAGTATTTTGTATATAATATATAATATTATAATATTTAGTATTATGATAATATAATATCATTTATAATTTAATAAATTATATTTATTAAATATAATTTCCACATTTCAGAAAGTAAGGTAACAATAGCTACTTTTACTGACATAAGTTACTACGAAGAACTAAATTCTATCTGTTATCTGAAACTCTATCAAAACAACAACAACAAAAAACCCACCATGTATTTATTTATTTACTTATTGAATGTATTTATCAAATGCAGATGTGGCCTATCACCACAATAGCAAGAAATTTGTCAACTGGACTATAACAAACGAATGTTCCTTTTGAAATATTATATGTTGCCTTGACATGTATATTCATGAGAGTCTTTGTAGTTTTATTCAGACATTAGTTAATAAAAACAAAACCTTTATTAACTGAAAATACAAGGCAGCTTGTATTAAAGATTTATTCCTTTTAAAGTTGGACACCAGTTAATTTGTATATTTCCATGTTTAGATAACTAGCCATCTGAGACTACCTTCTTAGCCTAGAGATATATCTGAAGTTTTTTGTAGTTCCTAGACATTTAAAACATGATCGAGTCAATGAGACGGAATAAATTTGGTCAGGTAAGTGCTTGCTCAGTAAATCTCAGTAAATACTTGCTGAATAATTAAGCCCAAAATAAAATTGATGTTTTGGTCTGGTAGACTCTAAGTCAGATGCTACTTTTACAGTTTGATTTTTTCCCTAAAAACTTCTGTTCCAATAAGAAATGTCCCCAAAGAAATGGTCACTATGTCCAAGTAGAGGTAACAATGATCAACCCTCTGCCCATGCTGTACTCTTGTGCTGATGTCAGAATTACCAGATAAGCCTTCTGATCTTTACTTAAGTGAGCAGATATTATTAAATTACCCACAAATTAGTGAATGCTAATAGTTTTCTTATTTTATACTAACATCCCTAAAGTTCTATTTGAGATTAAAACAATCTTCAATGGGATATTAATGAACAATTTTATAAGTGCATAATTTAATGGAATACAGTAGCTAAACTTAAATTTAAAATTTAAAATATATGCTGAGTATAAAGATAGTAGATAATTGATGTTGAAGTGATTTTATCTTAAAATATGAGTATGAGTTTAGGTAGACTAAAACAAACACAGGATTGTAGAATAAAGAAGAATTGGCATTTAAAAACAGTCATAAGCCAAAATATTTTTGATATTAATATAAAATTGTGATAAATAGTCTAAGTTCATTTTTGTTGCAATCATTTTTATTTCAATTTACTATAAAGAGGCAATATTAAATTCTGAGTGCTTTTAGCAAATTACTACAAATGCACTGAATTCAGTGATAATTTCTTGTCTAGTAATTGTGGGGGCAGCAAGTCTGGTGATATATCAGTTACCCCTGGTTAAATCAATGTGTCGCAGTACTGGCTTCCAGTGACACAGAGGCTGAGAGTTCCTTGCAGTGTCTTTTTCAGCATCTATTATCTATCCACATCCTCTGCCTTCAAAGAACATAATTACAATGCCTATATCCATGTCGCATATATAGGCTTCTCTTCCAATTTCTCATGGGGGTTCTTTTTGTATACATTACTGTGATTACATCTGCCCCACACAGATCACCAAGGAGAATCTACCCCTGTCAGGATTCTTTATTCCCATCTGTGTAGCCATGTTTACCATATAAAATATGGCATTCATAGGATCTGTGGATTGCCCTTTTCGGGCAGTTATGTAAATTACAGTAAAAGGCAATTAACAGAGTGAGCTATTTTATGCCTACTCACAGGTCACAGTAAAAACTCAGATCAGTGTGTGAAGGTTATATATTTATCCAAACCTCAGGTGTTTCCTGTTACCCCAGTCTGACTTTGTTTAGATGTCTCAGGTAGTTTTAAGTCGTCATCAGTAGGGTTTCTGGTGCTAAAAGGGCCCATTCTACTCAAGTCAAAAATAATTGGGCGTTAGCCATAGTCAAGCTATGTAGCAGAAAAAAATAGTTTACTAATTTATGATAATCCATAAGATTTTCATTTGCATATAGCATACTACCAATTTCCAATAATTACATGAAAAGAGGAACCATATTTCTAATTTTGGCTAATGTAGTTCAAGAAATATTTCCTGATTATCTACAAACAAATGCTACTGAAAAAGAGTTAACATATAAACATTCTCTTAAGTGTTATTAAGCATGCTTGCAATGAATTGCAAGTCCAATTTTCTTCCATGTTTCTTTGATGAACTTACATCCAGCAAATCAGCCTTCGGATTATAGCTCATTAGCAGCCACAGAAATAATGCTAACGAAAACTCTCAAAAGCGAGCAGCAGGTGCAGCTCTGTCTTTCTCTTTATAAAGACCTTTGGTAGATGCAAGAATGGTCAGAATTGATGGATTAATATTGCTTTTCTTTTCACATGCACTAAGGAAATGATTTAGAGTCTGCTTGGCAACAATTACATATACATGGGTGAAGCTTTCAAGCTTTCCCCAGAGCACATACAAATCCCGTAACCACGATGATCATATTATTTATGTGTGGCCACAACCATCTAAATTTACTCACATGTCTTTTAATGGTCTAATGCTAATATATAATTTCCTCTCATGATCTCTTAATGTGTATTAAAATTCTTCTAATCTATTTCCTTGATAATGGGAAACTTGAATAAGTTGTTCCTTTTCCTCTCTGAACTTTTATCTAACTAGTTAAAATTGAAGTATTGGAAATTTGGATAGCAATTAAGCATGCTGTGGTGCCAATTCCATTGCAAATGCGAATTTCCCTTTGTATGTTTCAAAGGATGGAATAATAAGATCGTAAATAAATATGAATTAGGTATACTGTAAATCAACACCAGTGACTGATTAGGGCAAGTGCACAGCTGAAGTAAAGACAAAGACAAAGCTGTGACTTACTTCAGAGTTGTGCTAATTGGGACTTACTGCCAGACTAGGATGGCTATTAATGAAGAGTGACACTCACTCTTCTAGGTAGCTGAAAAGGTAAATAAAGATCAAGGTAGACAAGATGGCTAAAGTGATAAAATACCCATCATCAGTCCTTTGTTCAGTATGTAGGACCAACATGGAGAAGTAGAGTACTGATTTCTCCAAGAAGCCTTTTGACTTCCATTTGTGTGCTGTGGCATGTGTATGCCACCACTCCCATAAATAAATGATAAATTTTAAAAACTCAAATTCTAATATGATTATTGAATTTTCTAATTTAAGAACTATTTAACTGCAAAAGAGGGGCTAATATGCTACATTTAGGGCATATAGTAAACATTACCACCACATGTGACTTTTAGCTTTCTTGTCCTTTCAAGAATAGGTAACACGGTGAGGTAAGATTCATCAGTGCTTTCGCTCTTGCTGCTGAAATGGATAGTGGAAGTGATGCCTGATACTTCCCAGTGAAAAGCAGAGTGTATACAACTCTCCAACCTGCTTTCTCTGATACTATAACAGGCAATACAACAGTTCATGAGACTTTTTGAATCTGGGTCTAAATACGAGGTCTGCTTTGGATATAGATTGACACACAGAATAAGAAATGAAATGCTGATGTATATAATATATAAGCCCATCAGATATTCTTTCTCTCTCTCTCTCTCTCTCTCTCTCTCTGTCTCTCTCACATATGTATATCTTAACCTCAAAATATCCCATCTTTTCTCTGACCCCCTCCTCTCTGATCTGTCTTTTAACTTTAAAAATTACCTATTCTGCTCTATTCTTTGAGAAAGACTGAACAACTTTTAACACATTTTGGTTTTCCCAAATGGTGCTAGCCTGAGGTTTAGCTATACAGAAGGAAACAAAAGGCAAGAAGGTGAAGTGTGCAGGAGCACTGAGTAGCATGCAAGCCACTACCACAGAGAAACCAATTTAAGGACTTACTTGCTCTATCTCATTCTCAGTTCTGAATTGAGATTTTCAAATTCAAAAGTTAAACGCTCCTTTATTACTAAGTACCTTACAAGATCTCTTCAATTTGTCAAAGCACTTCCAAGCTGTCCGTGAAATGCCACACCAAATAGCCTTTCCATGTAGGTACATTAATGGAGGCCTGCTGATCTCTATATAAATTAGTTAGATTTTAACTAATTTATTTTATGCCAAAATACATAGTTTTAATTGACAAGAATTCCTATTTAGGCTGACTGAAGCTCCCCAGGAATTTGCTTCAGCTTAAAGAGAGATACTTATGAAAGATCACCATAATGAGTAAATAATTACTTGTTGCTAAAACCTGCTTATTGCATTATTTGAAAGGTACCACACGGGATGAAGCTTCTTCTGAATAAATAACAAGGTATTTTTGAGTGCCATTTGTTCTGTAATGTGTCTGGGTAGGAACAACTTTATTTGTCATCACCATCATTAATGTTTTCAGGAACTTGTACTTTGCTGTATAGCTTATTTATTCAAAACTTTTTCTAATGTGTAAACTGACATCTCCATTGAACTGGGTTATAATAATCGTGATTATTGTCTTGTAAATGTTGTTAGATTCAATGATCCCCAGTTAAGAGTTTGAATATTGAACTTAGGATCTACAAATCTTATCACTTTTTATGTCACCATTTGTATATATTTCTGTTTCTGCAGAGGCAAAGAGAAAAACAAAAATAAATCATTTCCATGGAGTCACCACTACTACTTTCTGTGTTGGTCTCAGATTTCTAAATGCAAATATTAAACTAGGGATAGAATTTCTTTATTTGTAATGACTTCTAAAGACTTCCATTATAATACAAATATAAGAGTAAATATATATAAAAAAATATAAATCAAACACACACAGAGACAAACATTTGGATGAAAGTTGACATTGAAATTAAAACAGGAAGCAAAACATTGTGTAAGATTAGCAACTGAATAGTTATTTTTTGTCCTTTGCCAAGAAACATGTATGTAAAAATTTAAGCAACAAATAAAACATAAGAAGCCAAAGGTCATTGGCTCTTTGTGAGCAGCATGGTTTGTAGGATGGAGGTCATTAGCATTGACTTTCTTTTAAATCCTCTCAGGTTTGACCCTATATGTCACTGAGACATACTCTAATGTTCTGACATGCTCATTACTGCAGCAACCATGTTCACGTTAAAGGAGACATCCTGCTGTGCTGAACTTTCTGGTTATATTAAGAGCTATCTCTTCTAGAGGTAATTATTTTATACTGTTTCCTCAAATGAATACATAGCAAATCTTCCGTCTAGGTTCTCTCATTTGAATCATCCTTTAGCTTTATAAAACACCAAATATCTAAATTATACAAATATTATTTATTCAATGTAATAAACAAAAGCCAACTGAGTTAAGCATTCAAGAAAATAGGTGAGAAAAATGTCAACAACCCAAACCTAAAAATATAAGCAAATTGAATTTAAGAAATTGTTAAAATAAAGTTATAATACTTATAAAATAGGAAAATGCTCAATAATAATTAACTGTGAATACTTTCTACTTGGAAACATTCTAAGTATATTGGTAGTTCACGGGCACTGTGAGAGGGGGAGTTAATTTTCTGTAAGGGTATGGCCCCTGAAGGGTTGAGCCACCACTTAGTGAAGGCCATACATTCAACAGTATAGGGGTAGCAGAAACTGTACTTGATGTGAAATAACAAAACATGTGAAAACAAACAAATGGAAAAAATGGAAAAGTTCACATATTTGGGTGAGTAGTGAATGGGAGATGACTTTTGGAGGCATTGCAGGCAGGAATGAACATACACAACATGTATGAAATTCTCATGGAATTAATAACAATGAGGAAAATAGAGGTGAGCAGAAACATATTGGTAAAAAGGGAAACAAGGAAAATAAGATATCCCTTTGGCATTAAGACCCATTTCAGTAAACATGTCTGGAATGCTGATGTTAGACAGCGTGACTTCCACAAATAAATATCAAAAGAATAGGCCTGTTGGAAGGACACAGACGATAACTTGATGGATTCTGCATGGCTAATTCTGCAACAATTTAATGAAAAAATATTGAATAATTATAAAGTGCCATAAACCACTGGATGAAACAGATATTGACTAGCACATGATGATAAAAACGAGTAACTGAAAGTTATTCTTTTTCATATAATTCAGGTTAATAAAATAGAAAAAAACAGAAACAGAAAATTAGCCTTTGAAAAAAGTATAAGGCAGTATTAGTTTCAGGAAATATCTGACAGATACTGAAATTAGGAAAGAATATTTTAAAAAGATATTTACATAACCCCCAATTATCTTTCCACAAGGATATTAATTCATATCCAAGAGAAAGGTTGTCTCTTTTTAGAAAGGAAACATAGAAGACAAAGCTGTAACCGCCCAACTAAGGCTAACATCAGGACTCAGAATTAGTTTTAGAATGCACCTTCTATCCTTGGTGTGTTCGTGGGTGGTACACACTTTTTCAATTAGATTTTCAGTTTTCCCTTTGTAATGTATATTTACATCAGAGAACACTTGTCCTATAGGTATGAATGAAAGATAAATGTCAGATGATTGTAAGCAAGGACAGGAAGTTGACAGGAGTGAAATGCAATAATGTCTACACTGAGTTATTAGTACTAATTAAAACAAACTGATCCTAAAAGTTTTAATGCAAAACTTGGCAGTCCAGAGATACCACTGACATACTCATGGATTGCTTGTGATCTCTTTTTATTACATACAGTCTTGATTTTCTAATAAGACATAAAATTTTAGTTAATTAATCAAAAACTTGCAGGCATATGCATATATATAATATATATGTATATATATTATACATACATATATATGTGTGTGTGTATGTGTGTGTAAATGTACATCTATGAAGATATATTGATGAATAGGGCACTTCTTTGTTTATTTAAATTATATTTTAATGCCTGTGATATAAAGAGGAAACACATAATGAAATAAAATAACTATAATCTAACAATGTAAATCCTAATTCAAACAGTTACAAGCATTTCTGGAGATGACAAGGAAGAGAAGAACCCAGTGATTGGAGTCCATTCCTTCACCTATCCACATCACTCATTGCACACTCTATGCATACTAGACATTTACAGCTTCTTTGGAGGAGGTATAATTTGAGATTGCCTTTGAACTGTGGAGAAGTTCTTGCCGGAGAGGGATAGAAGAGATAGGATATCTTAAAGGATTTACATAGACTTTTTCGTGACTACAGTCAGTGGTTATATTTGTGGGTAGATAAGCCTTGCTGTAGGAAAAGCCTCATGATAAAGTTGCAAAGACGTTTTGTTAAAGCCCATCAAAGTGACCCTTAGTTTGACATGCAATTGGATGCCTATGAAGATGAATAATAAGGATTATCTTTTTTTCTTTTAGATAAAATGGATGTTTACCACTGTCGGGTGAAGAACATAATACCTCTGACAGTGTATGAACTGCAGATCTCTCACTGGGCTGTCAAGGCAGTATTGGAGTTTGTAGGTGTTGTGCTGAAGAGGGTCATGTTCCTTATGATTAACACCAGCTTAGGAAATGTCTGCAGAATTCATGATGGCACAATGCTGAGCACTAGTGACAAAGACACAGTCGAGGGAAGAGACTGCACTAGCCTAGGCATGCCTCATGGACAGGGAGCTCGCAGTAAACGAAGGTGTAGTTAATAAAAGCACTGGTTCCCAGTGGCCAATGACACATTGATCGCCTTGCGAACAAATGGTATTCAGCTACATATACCTGTTTCTTGTATTGAAAGAGTTAGAATTTATGGTGATGTGAATAGGGGTTAGAATGCCAGTAATTATTATCAAGACCCTTTCAGGGCCAGCATTGAAACTAATATAAATATCAGAACCTGTTTGTGGGTTAAAATGCACAGTTATAAATCATTGCAGCTTTTCCTTTGTTGGTTAGACAAAAGTACTTTGAGAAGCCAAAGAAGGGTTTCTTTGACACCATAGTCCAGAGGTTCTGGAATTAATGTTTTCTTTTGTATCTTAGGCTGCATTTTCTCTTAGATGAGAGGGGAGAATTGTTATCACAGGCTGAATGAATGCGGCAGCTCTTTCTGATAGGGTTAATCAAAAAGAAATCAAGGCTGTAGTTTTGGGCTTCTGAATTAATGGCATCTTGAAGGAGATAAAAAGGCAGCAGCAACAAATTTGTGAAGCCAAGTCTTAAAAATGACCCAAAACAGCTCACTTGTATAAGTCACATGCCTAATTGGCTAACATAAAACAGGACTGGGAGTTGCAGTGCAGCTGGACCTGAGGCATGTTGTGCCATTGTAATAGGTAATAAGCCATATCACGTGGAAAAGTCTCAGTCAGGAGCATCCTGGAGAAGTGTTACAGGAGAGGCAGGTTTTTGGGACATTGTTGTAAGCCTTATTGGGAAGCCAGTGGTGTTTGAGACCGTGAACAGGCTTTACTTGTTTTGCCTAGTTTAGTTCTCAGAATGATGCAGAAATCTAGAGGGAAGATAGACAGTATATGGCAGGAAGAATATTTTTTACAAAGATGCAATGTGTTGCATAGAAACTGGGAGTCTTACTTGAGCTACAGCTTACTGTCCAGCTGCCCAAGTAACTGAGAAATGAACTCAGTCCTCTATGGCTATGCAAGATGTTTGGAACCCTCCTCCTCTCCACCTTTCTCCAATGTCTGTCTTTTGTTTGTTTTTCAGCAGGAAAAATCCTTGACCTCGGTCTTTTCCTACCTGTGCAGCTGAGCACAGATAGGTTGTTTCTTATGCCAAAGCACTGATGTGGAGCTTTCTGATTTTCAGCTCTCTCCACAAACAAATACTTTCTAACCATCTAAACTACTACTGCTTTATTCCTGAGAAACATTTTTTTCCAGCCTTACTGGCTATTAACAGTTTCCTGATCTGCTACACACACACACACACACACACACACACACACACACACTTTTCTTTATATTCTTGCTTTTAAAAGAATAAACGTATTTGATGCTGTTCCTCCCCTTTAACTTCTTCATTTCTTCATGTGGTCAGCTCTGGGGTTGACCCCAAGACCTCAAGCATGGTATGCAAAGCACTGTCCCATTGACTTATCCCTGTCCCCATTTCTCTTGATACTCAAATCTTTGTTTTTCAGTGTCTATGCCAAATCTCATTTTACATAAGACTTTTCCAGATCACATTGTCTCTGAATTCTCCACTTCATCCTCCAAACCAGACTTTCCTATTAAGCTTCCAGTTACATATTTTAAGCGATGTGAAAACTGTTCAACTAAAATAGGATTTGAAGTCATGTTGGTGCAGATCAATCTACCATATGTTAGGGAAAGAAAAATGTCAGGTTTGTTTCAGTTTTCAAAGTCCAGCATATTTGCTAAAATGTTCCCCTGCATAGCACAAGCCCCACAGCAAAAAGCCTCCTGATTCTGAGGCCAGGGTGCAAATGAGACAGTGAGAGCTGCCTGGCTCGTGTCACGTGCTCTACAGTGAGAGCTGCCTGGCTCGTGTCACGTGCTCTGCTTTTTAGTAGTCATAACATACGCCTTTCCTTATTTCCGCCCCTTTACCTTTTGGAGCTTAAGTAGGTTGGTTATTTCCACGAACGCACACTGATGTTAAACTCTCAAGAAAGAAAAAATGTCCAAAAGGAGACAAATGGATAAATCCCTATTCTCCCTGAATAGATTTTTAAAAAGTTTTTTTTTTTTTTTGTCTAAAAGTTTTTATACCCCTCCCTTACTAGGATATCTATGGTAATAGAGCTATATCTGGAGTACATTCGGTGTCTCTGTGCCAAAAAGTACAGCTGCTCTCTTCAAATGCAACATTTAAATTTTCTGTCAGCTCAGGAATACTGACTATTAATCAGAGGGGAAAGGTATGCTACAAAATTGCTGGAGAGCCCTTCATCATTCCAGCAATTTGTGTACTCGCAGATTTTCAGAATGAAGAGTAGTAAAAGAGAGGCTCGGGGGCAGCATGCTTCACATGGTGTAGCCAAACCTCGTACAGTGTAACTAACCGATAGGTAACAATAGAGGGAAAGCACTAAAAATACAGCCCTACTTGTTAAAAAGCATTTGTCCTAATTATGCCCGCTGATGTAAGTGTGCCCATAAACTCATCTCCTGGGGGAAGGGGGCGTGCCTGCCTTATCTCTCATTCACTGCCATGGAGAGAGCAGAACCCAGGGCACAGCCACTGTAGAGGAAGCACTTATTAGACCCAGAATGAATGAATTCATGAATATACATGTTTTGTTAGGAGCTATCCTGCCATTCTTTAATATTACTTGGCCAGGCTGAAATATAAGAAATGAGCATTACGTTGCTAATATAGAGTTAAATGGGCATGGCCTGTTTAACCACTCTGAGCCTTGGTTTATTCATTTCTAAAGGAAAGGAAGGGCTCCCTGCTTGTACCAAAGGCTGTTTCGAGCACTGGATGGTGTTTTTCTGGTGCATCTTACAAACAATGAAGGACCAAAATCTATAATGCCTTGTTTTAATGGAATGATATTTGAATAACATTAAATTTATACACGAGTTGTTGACCTGATTGTTTTTTTAAATGGTGAGTAGATAAAAATCAGAACACATCGTAAGGTTTTACAAAGGCTGTCGCCTGGGATTTTCATATGAGGTTATACTTTCACAATAGTCAAAACAGATGATGCAGAAATTTAAAGATGCAGAATATTTGCTGAAGAAAAACACATGGCCCAGGGATGTGGTGCTAATTCTGATGGACTTTCCACACTTAGAAATGGCTTGCCCAGGTCTGAGGACCAGTGAATGGCTGCAGATACAGCTTTGTGTGGGTGCCTCTGCCCTCCCTTGTCTTCTCAGTAACGGATTTTTTTTTTTTTTTCAGCACATGCTTTTAATGTTTTGATTAAAAATTCATTTCAGGAAGATTATGGATGTGGATTATTTTTTAGAATAGCTACTTGCAACATTTAGTGGGGACAATTAACCAATTTTCCCTTGGAACACTCTAAGGGAATGGTTTATTATTAGCAGCATGTCTTCCTTTAGTAAGAGACAACTTTTTTTTTTTTTTTTTTTGGAGAGATACTTCCAGTACATTGTCTTCTGTTTTAAAGTCATGTTTGAGAATGTACATGACCAAGACTCATTCATTCAAATAATATTTGCTAATTATATACATTTTCATAGGCATTAGACTTTTTTCCTAAATAAAACAAAATCCCTAATATTTGTTGTTTTGCTCTGTTCTAAGAGCAAAGATTCTAAATGACTCAAGTTTCTGCAAAGATTCATAAACTCTCTATCTTGATTCATGGCTCTTTGCTCTTAGCCGTGTGTCACATACTAAACATACTAAACATTCAAGTGATCCATGATACATAGTAAATAACTCCTGGCTACAAACCTCTGGGAACCTAGACATTACTGGACGTATACTTTTACCTTTGAATGTAAGTTCATTGTCGTCTCTGCCTTTACTCCGGCTTTTCTTTCCCCACACCCATTGCATGTATTGTAGCAACTTTTTTCTTTTTTGAGACAGGATCTCACCATGTAGCCCTGGCTGGTTCTCTGTAAGCCAGGCTAGCTTCAAACAAAGATCCACCTGCTTCTGTGTCCCACGTGTTAGGATTAAAGGCATTCATCACTACATGTGGATTAAAAGTATCTTAGTGTGTCAGGTCACCCTTCTCCCCTACTTCTTTCACTATAATGTCCTCCAGTCTGAGGCCTACACATAATGTTTTCACTTCTGTGACAAGTTTCACTTCTGCGAGGCCTTCATTGGCTCAGTGGCAGCACTCCCACCCCAGGTTCTCAACAGGGAGTTCTACTCAGACTCTTTAATACCAAGCTGCCTGGACAATTCCACTAAAACCAGGAACAAGATAAGGATGTCCACTCTCTCCATAGTTATTCAGTATTGTACTTAAAATTCTAGCCAGAGAAATTAGGCAACTAAAGGAGATCAAGGGGATACAAATTGGAAAAGAAGTCAAAATATCATTATTTATATATGATATGACACTATACATAAATGATCTCAAAATTCAATCAGCAAACTCCTACTACTAATAAACACAATAAAAGATTAACTTAAAAAAAACTGAAAAAAAATTAGCAGCTCCCCTTTATACAAAGACAAATCGAAAAGCTTCTGTAAGGCAAAGGGCATTGTCAACAGGATAAAACAGCAACCTACAGAAAAGGAAAAGATCTTCACCAACCCTTCATCCAATAGATGGCTAATATCCAAAATAAATAAAGAACTCGAGAATCTAAACATCAACAAACCAAATAACCCAATTAAAAAGATAGTACAGAACTAAACAGAAGAATCTTGAATGGCTAAGGAACACATAAAGAAATGTTCAACATCTTTAGCCATCAGAGAAATGCAAATCAAAATTACTCCAAGATTCCATATTACATCCAGCAGAAGAGTAAGATCAAAACCTCAAGTGATAGCACATGCTGGTGTGGATGTGGAGCAAGGGGAACACTTCTCCTTTGCTGTTGGGAGTGCAAAGTTGTAGAACCACTGTGGTCCTTCAGAAAATTGGGAATTGATCCACCTCAAGACCCAGCTATACCGCTTGTGAACATACACCCCAAAGATGCTCTACCATACCACAAGGAAACTTGCTCAACTATGTTCATAGCAGCTTTACCCATAATAGTCAGAAACTAAGACTCCTAGAAATGGGGTTATGGAGCCTAAACAGGCAATCCTCTGCAAGTAGAAAAAGCTTCTGGTGAAGGGATTGGGACTACAATCCAGCCCTTCAAACTTGGACCTACAATTTGTTCTGCCTACAAGTTGAGGGAGTGGTCAACCAATGACTGGTCTAATTTGAGATGCCATGAGAGGAATCCAACCTCTGACACTACCTGGAAGGCCATAAACCAGAGCCTGGATAGTCCAGAGATCTAGGATAGAACCAAATAGGACTGATAAGAAAAAGGTCAATGAAATGATTCCTAATTGCTAAACTGATGCAGCATAATCATCATCATCACCTGATGGGAGCGGATACAGCGATCCATACACAAACATTAGATAGAGCTTGAAGAATCCTGCAGTGAAGGGTGAAGAGGGATTGTAGGAGTCAGAGGTGTCAAAGACACCACAAGAAAACCCACAGAACCAACTAAGCAGGGCTCAGAGAGCCTTACAGAGACTGAACTAACAATCAAGGATCTGACATAGGCCCTCTGTCTTTATGTTATAGTTGTGAAGTTTGGTCTTCCTGTGGGACCTGCAACAGTGGGGAGTGCAGCTTGTCTCTGACTCTTTTACCTGATTTTGGGATGCTTTTCTTCCTACTTGGTTGCCTCCTTCAGCCTCAATATGAGGGTAGGTTCCTAGTCTTATTGCAACCTGATGTGCCATGTTTGGTTGATATTCCTAAGGCCTAACTCTTCTGAAGGGAAAAAAGAGGAGAGTTCTTGGGAAGAAGTGGGGTGAGGGACTGTGAAGAGAGGAGAGAGGGAGGGAGGAAAAATTTGGCTTGGGATGTAATATATGAGAGAATAGTAATAATAATAATAATAATAATAATAATAATAATAATAATAATAAATATTACTTAA
The DNA here is from genome assembly GCA_019843965.1 of Rhynchomys soricoides. NCBI lineage: Eukaryota > Metazoa > Chordata > Mammalia > Rodentia > Muridae > Rhynchomys > Rhynchomys soricoides. The sequence goes on along the minus strand of JADRCH010000640.1, from coordinate 9,836 downwards.
AATGTATAAAGCATCTGAATTCTGCCCCACATGTTAGAGTCATTTTTAATCAGAAAATTTAAAATTTAATTTTAATCAGAAAAATTTTAGTCAGAAAATCTAATCATCAGGTAAAACTGCCACTTTGGGAAATGGTGTCATATGTTTCTATCAGTTCCTTAGACCCTAGGCCACGTTCTTCATCACTAGCCTGCAAATACCAGGGACAAGGACATCAATGGGAAGACAATGCTGCAAGGAACACAATTAAATTTTCTGGCCTCATTCTCTATAACTTCCCAGCTCTGAGACCCCTGCTGCCTTGCCAGAGTAATAGGGTCCCCAGACCACGTGGGAATCTAATATTATGTATGATTTTTCAGAACTAACGTGATCCTCAGAGCACATATGATCTCCAGACTATGTGAGCCTCAGACCATGTATGACCTTAATATCATGTGTGGTCCCCAGATCATGCCCCGTTTCTTACAGACCTCACTGCCTTTGTGAATAGTTTCCTCTTCATACCATGTCTACTCATTTGTCATTTGGTAAACCTTTCATCCTCAAAATTCCCGGGTAAGATTTGCTGTTCTTCAGACCCTTCATGGCCAACCTGAGAGCAGCACAGAGCTGCACCAGTTTCTGTATTCCCTTGATGCTCTGCATGTTTCAAACCATCTTCATGACTTGATGGCCGCACCCACCCACAGGGTTTACCATGACTCAGCCTTTTAGTGCCTAGTAATACCTTAAAGATGATTAAATCCCAGGATTTCTAATTGATTTAATCAATGTAGTCTGAATACCCATAGTTATATAATTTAAGGATTATTAAAATATTTTAAATTGTCTTATCATTATTGTGAAGAAAACTGTTAAGTCTAATTGTTAGTTAGCATCTTTTAAATACTGTAGCACCTTGAATCATGCCCTGATCTTAGAATGCAAAATTCAGTTTTTAGGCAGGTAAATGACAACTTAAAGAAATAAACAGATTTCTTTCTTTCTACATAATGTTATGAGTATATCAACCAACATAAGAACTAGCTTCTCACATATCAAACAATGTATTTTAGATTTAAATCTACCGTATGGTGAACAGATATTCTCTTGTTGGGTTATTTCAAAGATGTGAATAATTATAAAGCTTAGCGATGTTTCCTAGGAAAATAAGCATTTGAGTTATAATATGATTGGGTAATGGTTATTTCCAAAGCTCCCAGTTTTGACAGGGAAAATTTGAATGCTTCAAACATGTGCTGAAATTGTAGTTATTGTACCCTTAACTTGCCTTTCTGGCAGATCATTGCTTTTCATGTATGTAAAAGGTGGTTACAAATTGATACTTTGGGTACTGCTTATAGACAACAATTGTCCCCTGAAAAACAGAGCAGATAAGATGCTTTTGTGGAAGTTTCATTTGTCCATCATATAATGTTAGTATGTCACTGCCACTACAAAGTGCTCAGCCTGCCTGTATGTATGTAGATATGTATGTATGTATGTATGTATGCATGTTTTAATATCAAGACTTCTAGTAATAGTTGTTTATAATTCCACCATGCCAAAGAATGTATTCATGCCTCCTATATTCATGAACTGGGGGAGAATTCTGAACATCCAATTGGGTTAAAATACATTATTTAGATCTTATTGGCTGTAATATTTCAGGAGATAAACTAAATTTTATAATAATCATTAGAAATCACATATTTGGCAGTTGCAATAATCTAATGTGGAATATGGGTCTTGTAAGTGAAAATTCAGTCTGGAATCATGTTTATTAAGTGATTTTGAAATATTTTTAGTAAATGAAATCAGACTACACCTGTTAAATCTGTTTGCTTTTGTGAATGATTATCTTCTTTAATAAGGATACAATGCTCACATTGTGAACAGATACTATGTGTAAGACCCTGCCTTGTATTTCTCCCATTCTTCAATCTGCCAGCATCCCATTACTTGGCACACTGTTCTTCATGTAATGTAGCTAAGTAGATATTTATTGATTGTTATGATTGATATGCCTGAGCAAGACCCTTCCAAACATCATTCCATACAGTTTAAGTGAACTCTTGAGCTTGGAACAAAAGAAACAGCAGAATTATGCCCATACTAATGGGCTACCTTTTGCATATTTTACTTGAGAATATGTGATATTATTTCTGATTCAATGTTGTACCAGATGAAGGCATGCATATGTATCTACATAATCAATATGATATGACTCGTTCCAGCTCTACAATCATGGTGTGCTTCCATAGGCTGACCTTAGAAACAGATATTGACTATGATACAAATTCATGAGATTTACTTTCCTCAAAACAGAATTTATATCATTGGAAAGCAGTTGGCTCTTTCTTAGTTATAACACTTTGAAAGTGTTTTATCAATGCACATGAATTATTGAAATGATTCCAGGATCAGTTGGTAGCATGTGATAAAATCAGCTTCTTTTAAGATCACATATAATTTTACAAATCTCAAAAATACAAATATTTGTTAAGTTGTTAGGTGCAGTCTTGGTCCGCAATGACTTTTGGATATTTCCACAAACTTCATTTATTTAAGAAGCGCACATGTTTCCTGCCAGGGACAGTATTCCAACAAACTTTCCTAGAGCTTTTTAGAAAGAAACTAAAAATGTAAGAGATCATGCTCCTTTGACAGAAATACAGATTCAAACAAAGCATCAATGATAATATAACTATTGTTCATATTTCACTAATAGAAGTCTGACAAAAAAACCCAAATTTTTCAAGGTCAGACTGTTGAGACACTTAACGTATACCTCCAATATTTGGCTTATTCTCACTTGTCATACAGCCCTAAAATTAGATATGTATTTTAGTTATACATTTTGAAAATATTTATCACCTTTATATATGTATATATTGTTTTATAGAAGCTGAAGAACTATAAAGTTATTCTAATATAACTTTTATTTCTATGTGTTTTCTCTCATTTACTCCATGATGGTTTAGCCACAGGTAGAGATGACTAACCTGAGTCCCCCAGCTTCACTTGAGGGTGTGCAGAGACGCCCATCACCTGAATTTCAGGACAGGAACTTCCTATGTAGTTCCCCTGCTGTACACTCAAACATGAGTAACAAGTGCATGGTCTATAACTTTATACAATGAGACTTGAGGAAATTGTGTTTTAATCATAGAATTGTAAAAATATAAAAAATAAAAGAAGAAGAGCTTAGAAGCATGGATATAAAACAGGAGATTTGTGAAATGAAAAAATATGTAAGAAAACAAAAATTTTCATAGATGTGGCTGTGTGTCTATGAGGGTGTGTACATGTGTTTCTAGGTGCATTCACCCTTGCATACATGTGACAGAAATTGATGTCAGGTCCCTTCCTAAATCATTATCTACCTCATTGTATTTAGTAACTTTTTTTGAGACAGGTCTCTTACTGAATCTGCATCCTGCTATTTCCACTGCAGAGTAGCCAGGAAGTCCCTGGAATTTTCTTGCCCCTGCATTTCCAGCAGAAACATGCTGCTGCACTTTGCAAAGATGCTTTAGATCTAAGCTCAGGTAAAGTGCTTGCCATGTGGAATGAGGATCGAATGAGGCATTTCTCCAGTCCTAGGAATTCAGTGCTTTTTATTACAGAATCCATTTTGAAGAATTATCAACCTTTAATATTTCTTAGATCTCAACTTTTATGCATTAATGAGTCTTGTCCAATTCAAGTATTACCAAAGCAAAATATTTTGCATAATATTTATATTTTTAAATTCAAGTTCTTGGTCATTGATTAGGATAGATTTTTTTTTTAATGAAGGTGAGACAAATACAAACTCAGCACCGAAGCAAAGACTGATGAGCGGAAAGATGTATTTGCAGGTGAGTATAATATATACTGATTTGAAATGTAGGATGCTCTTTCTTGAGATGGCTGTAGTTCACAAGAATTGTTATTGCTGATTATTAAGAAACAATGTGATTGACTCTACAGGAGCTCAGTGCAGATGCTTAAAATAAATGGTAGGTGCTGGAGAAATGGCACAGTGTCTTAAGAATACTGGTGACTCTTGCAGAAGAACTGGGTTAAATACCCAGCACCCATATGATACCTAACAACTGTCTGTAATTCCAATTCCAAAGGATCTACTGCCCTCTTTGACTTCCACCGATCCCAGGCAAAATGGTGCAAAAACATGCAAGTGAGTAAAATCACTCATATACCTAAATAAATCCAAAAGTAAACTTTTAAAAATAATTGTAAAGTTAAATTGTAGGTACAATATTAAATGATTGATTCATCTCTCTGTAAGTACTCATTTTGTAGGATAACTTCATGCAGAAGATAAAGTTTAAATAATGCATTATTTCTACATGAGAATTGAAACTAGAAACCTTGCTAAACTCTCTTATCAATAGCTGTTACTAAATCTGGAACTCAAAAGAATGTTCTTATTGTATCATTTATTTTAGTTTCCCACATAATGCACAAAAATGACAAAAATAAAATTTTAATTTTTGGACACTGATTGGTTCAATCTACAAATACCATCTAGATAATTTATTATATGATTTTTTCTTTAAAATTTTGTTATTTCTCCCTGTGCTTATATGTATGCTTGTGTGAGTGTGAGTGTGTACCACATGTGTGTAGACGAGTTATAGGTTGCTCTGAGATACCTGCGATTAGTGTTGGGGACCAAGCCAGGGGGGTCCTCTGGAAGAGCAGCAAGCACTTTCAACCACTGAGCATTTCTTCCGGCTCCAGCAAAACTATTTCAACGTGTGCACTGTTTAAACCCATCATAGTCTCTTCTTTAGCTAATGAACAATGTGAATGCAATACCAGACACATACTCTAAATTATACTCAGAATTAAAATTATTAGTTAAACATTTGATTATAGCAACCAGTAAGACATTTATGGAGGGGGGAAAAACCTTCAATAATTCCATCTTGTTTCTAAGATCACTGATAGGAATATTCAGAATTCAGATAAAAAAATTTTTAGCTATTTGAGAAAGTAGTTTTATATATATGTTTGATTATGCAGTTGTTGTGAATGTGGAAAAAATCAAGAATGTATGCCTGTAGTAAACATATTTTGGTTTACGTTCATTGGTTTATAATCACTTTGAATAGAATTATATGGTGACAATTTCCTCATTGCTTTGGCAAAATACCTCACACAAGCAAGTTTAGGAAGAATTTATCTGACTCATGGCTTGAAGGATGAAGTCTATTGTGACAGAGAAATCATGGCAGTGGGAGCAAGAATCACCTGTCATGTTCCATCTTCAGTCAGGAAGCGGAGAGAAATGAATGCTGGTGCTCACTGAGCACACTCACTTCCTTCCCTTTACTATTGGGTTGAGGACTATAACCCGCGGGACGTTGTGATGGGCCTTCCTTGTCAGTTAAACACCTCTGGAACCTCTGGCTTTCCAGATTATTCAAATCCACTGAAGTTGACAATGAAGAGTGCAGTTATAGTGTTATTATGATGAATATTTCTTGTTTCCTTTTGTATTTGAAATTATAAACCCTTCATCAATGACAACGCAATTAACACATGAGAGTCAAACTTCTTGTAGAAAGAGGTCTGTCGGTTTTGGGATTTTGTTTGTTTGTTTGTTTTTCAGATAGCCACATGTCCAAACTATTACAAAAATTATTACAACAAGTGGCATTGTTTTTATTTATTTGATTTATTTTTGAAGAGGTTATCTGAGTCATAACTACACAGAAATCTTTTCTGTGTAGAGCAGCCGTGAAAATATTCCTCTTAGGGCGACAATGGGTGTAAGTAAATAACGACTCCACCACTGGAAATCATGGTGCCATTTATACTTTGGCCATGCTAATCGTGGGATCCTCTGAGCCATGGCTCACCACCTTGACACATTAAGGCAGGCTTGGCTCTCTCTTTTAATTTGTGACACCAGTTAGATAGGTTTAAAATTCATGATGACCTCTGACCTCGCTGTCCTTTTTGGGATTATATGCAGGGAATTTCCAGTGAATTCTTTCAAAATACATTGCTATATTATCACTCCTTGTTGGTTCTTATGGTTTCTTATGAATTTGGGACCTAACAACCTCATGTTCTGCCAATCCACTTCTGTCCATCTCCCTGGGACTGTACATTAAAGCAATGCTAATTTTCCCCAAGTATGTATTAATTATGTAATTCTGTTGCTAAAATTATAAATGGTTCTCCATTCCTTATACAATACAATACAAATCTCTTAGCCTGATATTCACATTCATAAACACCTGGCTTCAAATTGTCCTTTAAGAATTTACCCCCCTTTTGAATATATTGCAGTCTCTTTTGTGCTATAAGCCTAAAGGGTACAGACAATATCTGGGAAGCTGTATAAATGGTCGGATTTCTTGCCTTCCTTCCCCCAAGATCCAGAAGCCACCTGGAGAGTGGAACCACTGATTCTATTTTGCGCTCATTTTCCAAATGACAGATGCCAGTATTCATCAAACCATAAAAATTGCCATTAGATTTTCTAAAACTGAGTTATTTCCCTGGGTGAGCACTATTTTCTTGATACCCCATTGGTTGTGTCACTGTTGTTCTCATACCAAATAACAACTTCCTCCAGTTTTAATTGGCTCATAAGTTCATATTCTTAATTAGGTAGTGAGTGGTTTCCTGACACACTTTACATAAATCAATATTATTTTATTAATAGCATACATGTACTAGGTGTGTGTGTGGTATGTGCCTGTGTGTGTGTATGCATGTGTGTGTGTGTGTGTATTCCATGGCATATATGTGGAGGTCAGAGGTCAAAGTTTTGGAGTTAGTTCTCTCCAGCCACATTTATTTATTTATTTATTTATTTATTTATTTATTTATTTATTTTTAGGCACTCACTGTTTCTGCTATACTGAGTATGGCATGCTAGCTATCTCAGGAGCTTTAAGGCAATTCTCCTGTCTCTACCTTTTATCTTGCTGTCAGAGTGCTGAGATTACAAAAAATGCTACCACATATCAGCTTTTTGTTTTGTTATTGTTTTTCTTCAAGACAGAGTTTCTCTGTGTAGCCTTGGTTGTCCTAAAACTAACTCTACAGACCAAGCTGGCCTTGAAATCAGAGGTCTGTCATCTGCTTCTGCCTTCTGAGTGCTAGAATTAAACTTGTCAGCCAACACCACCTGGCAAAGATTTATTTATTTACTTAGTTATTTATGAATGCATATGGGTTTTCTGTCTGAACGCACATCAAAATAAGGATTCCTTAGGACTATAGTTATAGACAGTTGTGAGCTAACATGTGGGTGATGAGAACTGAACTCAGCACCTTTGGGAGAGCAGCCTGTAAGCTCTTAACTGCTGAGCAATCTCTCCAGAGCACATCCCCACGTTTTATGTGGATTTTGAGGATAGAAGTCACACAATCAGACTTGTGAGGTAAGCTGAGCCAGATCTCCAACTCCTCTTCCCCCCAATATTTTCACTTTTATAAGAGAATAATGAAGCAAATATGTGCCACAGAGTGGAATTCAGTTGCTATTAGTTAGTTGTGGTTTGCATGTAACCTTGTAGCAAAGACTCAAGAAATTGCCTTTGGCAATCCCTACTGCTATCTAGAAAATTCATCTGCTTCCCATATGCAGACATTTAATTGGGTCTGGAAGATATTACTTGAACAGAAAGTTTATAACACAATTTAACATACTAATCTGTGGTCAAATATGAATGCTAAGAGGTCATCTAAGGAAATGAGCAGTCTACACAGGGATGCAGAGCCGTAAAAGAGCATTCTGGAATATCCCAATAAGATATTTGGTAAAATGGTTACTGATTACTTATTGATTGGACCTACTACAGTAAAATATTTGTTCCAAATGGCTAACTGGCAAGTGCTGTGAGCAGGAGAAGCCATCTGTGAGTTGGGATGCTCACTTCTGCTTTTGTAATCTCCCCAGTTGGAAGAACATCTGGAGCCGGCTGACAGTTAGTATTGGAGACTATCTCCACTCTGATAATCATCTTCTAGCTTATTCCCCAAACTTCTAAACTTCAAATATTATTCTCATCCGTCTCAAACATTGGCAACTGAGAAAACCAATTGTCTTCCTGACTTCCTTGTTTGACACCTGATGGTTATGTAAGCACACACGTGGCAAACATTGATCAATGACCCGAAACAGTAGCATAGCCTTGCCACAAAGATGACAGCCTTGTTTGGCTTCCTGTTTATTTAAGGTAAAAATTCATTCTACATTGAAGTAATGAATGACAGAAACATTTTATCTGAATAGGTGGGGTGAGGGGGACAGAGGGGTGCAGAGGACAGAGAGAGGAGCAGGGAGAGAGGGAGGAGGGTGAGAGAGAGAGAGAGAGAGAGAGAGAGAGAGAGACTCAGAATGTGTAAAAATAAAACAGAAAGAGGGAAATATATAACATTTCTCTTTGAAATTCTTTATTTAATAAAATTTAAATGATAATCCTGGCATTTCCAGCTGTGAATTCCCTGATCAATCTGAAAGTACATAAAGAGAAAACAAAATCAATCTTTGCAACAACACCGATTTTCCCCTCTGTCTTTGCTTAGTAGCATTAATGGTGTAAGATATTGATTCTGCTTTAAAAATAACAGTTCCACAGAGAGTTTCCTAGAGTTGAGATAACTGATCATTTTAATTTTCTTTAAAGCTGATTTTGCAATCAATGTTCACTCTACAGAGATGATATTCCAAGAACCAAATGGAATTGGGCTGTTGCTAACTTGTCCCGTTTGTCATTCTTCACCTTAAACACAAACACGAGACATTTTAAGTGGAAAAGTGGAAAAGGTGGATTAAATATGTGACCTAGTCTTGATGTGGGTTTATGCTACACCTAAACCTTTCATTTGAGGTGGCTAGTGGATAATCCTGTCTCATAGTCAAGAAATCATCTGATGCAGCAGACCTAAAAGGTTTACAATGGACTCATGCTTCTGTTCAAGGTTCTTCTTGCTCAACTTAAAATGGATTGTATTATAGAAAGGAACCTAGGATAAGCTGCCTTCTCTTTTAGCATTTGACCTTTGCTCTGTTGTACACATACTGCAAACCCAGCAGTCCTGACTCTGTCCTAGTGTGATGGAGACCCCCTCTCCACAGCACAGTTCCTTGCCATTAAATATCTCTGTGCATTCTGCCACTGATGGCCTCTCCTTTTCTAAATTTGAGATCTTCAACATTACAAATAATCTCCTTTTAACCAGAAGACAAGAATACCAGGCAATAGTCCTGCCCATGAAACTGTTAAGAACTCCAGAAAGTCACTGGAAAAATGGCTACAGGTAAGGAGGTTAGGGCAGAAAGAAATAAAACGTTAAGCCAGATGCTAATTGACACTAATTGTTTATACCACAGAAAATGCATTAGCCTTATGATTCCTTATGTCTTCTCAGATGTTGTTCCTGATTTGACAACAGTGTGGACCTGCAGTGTGCCCTGTGATTGCTTCATAATGTCCTGTCTTCCCATTTTAGCTTGGTACTGCACCCGAGGCTCATTTAAGTTTTGGAAAAAAAGAAAAAAATGACCTATAAAATAACTTTATCCTGAGTAGTGTAGGCCATATATACAATACAATACTCTGGAAAATGCAAGTGTCTCCTTGAATTAACATGATAAAAACAGTAGGTGAAGTGATTATTTTAAAAATAAGTAACCTTAAAAAACACAATGATTTTATTTTCATATATTTAACTTGTAATTCAACAGCATGTATAATTTGAATCAGTACAAAAAGAGACCTGTATTTTAAAATTGCGTGCTATATTAGGAACAGAAAGAGGAAGGCTATGAAGACATAATTTGATAATAGAAAGACAATTAAAACTGCTAAATGACTTAC
>JADRCH010000639.1:387488-403043 GCA_019843965.1 Rhynchomys soricoides | reverse complement strand
TAGTCCATATAGTGAGAATAACCAGGGATACATGGATTCTCTCTCTCAAAAAAAAAAAAAAAAGCCCAATGATGATGATAATAATGGTGATGATAATGATAATGATGATGACATCACCAAGTCTCATGTAGTCAAAATCAGTATCTCAAACCCTTAGGTCAGTTTATGAGGCTAGGTAAAGGTAAGCAAACAAGCTTCAGCACAGGCAAGCTAAGATTCAGAGGCAATCTGGTACGGTTAGGTCAGTTAATTAGAACATGTAAATTATTTCACAATGCCCCTTTAACCTGGAACAAAAAACTCACTGCTTGGCACATAAGAACATGAGTACTGGGCTAAAGAGATGGCTCAACGGTTAAAAGCATTGACTGCTCTTCTGAAGGTCCTGAGTTCAACTCCCAGCAACCACGTGATGACTCACAACTATCTGTAATGAGACCTGATGCCCTCTTCTGGTGTGTCAAGGACAGTGTGGTCATATACATAAAATAAATAAATAAAACTTAAAAAAGAAAGAAAGAAAGAAAGAAAGAAAAAAGAGCATGAGTACTGATCAGTCAGGGCATGGTGGTGCACACCGTCAATCCCGGCATTTGGTAGGCAGAGGCAGGCAGAATTCTGTGAGTTCAAAACCAGCATAAGACCTGACTCACAAGAAAATAAAAATATGCCGGGCAGTGGTGGCGCATACCTTTAATCCCAGCACTTAGGAGGCAGAGGCAGGCGGATTTCTGAGTTTGAGGCCAGCCTGGTCTACAGAGTGAGTTCCAGGACAGCCAGGGCTACACAGAGAAACCCTGTCTTGAAAAACCAAAAAAAGGAAAATCTATTATGAAACTTATTTGTATACAATAACCTAAAAGATAAAAACTTTTAAGATGAAAAGAGCCAGGACATGTGCACTTGTAGATGGCCCTTCTGCTGGACAATGTGTCTTTCTGTCCCATCCTGGCTCTCAGGTGCCTGGTTCCTCTCTTATCATGCTATTTCCTGAAGGAATCCTAATTCTGAAAGCTTCATCTTCCTCCTTTCCCTCACCTGTTCCTGTCTTTTGGTGCTGGGATTCAGCCCCGACACAGAATTGGGGTTCTTAACAGGGAATATCTGGAAGGCATGTAAGAAACACACAGGCAGGGCTGGAGAGCTGGCTCAGCAGTTAAGAGTGCCACCTGCTCTTCCAGAGGTAGTGAGTTCAAATCCCAGCAACCACATGGTGGTTTATAACCATCCGTAATAAGATCTGATACCCTCTTTTGGAGTGTCTGAAGACAGTACAGTGTACTTACATACAAAATAAATAATAAATAAATCCTTGGGCCGGAGCGAGAAGAAAAAAGGAACCCACAGGCAACCTTTCCAGGTACAAGCTGACAGGCAAGGCTTGAAGTTGCTGCTCTCTCTCTCTCTCTCTCTCTCTCTCTCTCTCTCTCTCTCTCTCACACACACACACACACACACACACACACTTTTCTCCCACTCATACACTCTCACACACTTCTCGCCTCTAACTTGCCTGTCTTTTACTGTTACTCCAAAAAGCAGGTCGAAAGAGAGACATTGTATAATCATTACCAGATGTGTCAAGCTCGAAAGAATGATCACATACCACAAAGAATTAAGAATTATTATTCCCCCAAGTTTCAAGCTTCCCCTATTCCCAGGCCCCGGGACCAAAATAATAATTGCAAACTTATCATTCTTTAAACTTTAACTTTTGACTTATTATACTTCAGAGCTCAAAGCTCTGAGGCCAGCTACATGTGGTTTCCTGTGAAACTCTAATGATAAACGGTATGGGAGATGCCAGGCAGTGGTTAGAAAGAATCAGGTTAATCCTTAACTCAGCAATTTGCAAGCTCCTGCTTCTTCACGTTGCACACAGTGACTCTCCTAAGAGTCCTAGTGTTTTGACTTAGCTTTACTAGTATAAGATTTGATGCATTCTATATCTTCTTTCAGGAGTCTAATTTTTATTGGCTATCCATATATACCCACAGGAGACCAGGAACCACTCTCAAATGTTGTACAAACTCATTTCTTAACTTCAATAGCTTTTTCCTTTCTCGGGGTCCCAATATTGGCTCTGCTTCATTTTCTTAATTTATTTCTAAACATAATTTCTTCAAACTTTCTTTGCGAGCCAAACGTGAAGGAAACGGCCACTGTGTAGTTATTGCATTGTTTCCAAGATGAGAGGGCACAGCATGCACCTGGGCCATTAGGACTGTGCTATGCTGCCCCCCTATGCCTCAGAAGCATCATATATCAAGGAACTTCTAGTTTCACAGAATTCACTAGAGCAGAAGGAGAAAAATAGGAAAGTTAGATATAATAGAATAATTATGCACACCAAGGCCAACTGAAAAGCAGTCATGCACAAATGAAATCTATATAGCCATTGCCCAGGACTAAGGTCAGGAGAAATGGGAACTTCTTAACAAACAAGCTGCCTGCGGGCTTCTAAGATGTCACCATCTAGGCCTTCTGAGGGTAATTCCTTATTTCGGATGGCAGATCCCCTGGAGGGATGTGTCTCCTGCTTCTCAGGGTCCCAGACACCATCCATATCATGGTATGCTGTCCTCAGCATTTAGGGATTCGGGATGCTGGAATTCTAATGCTGGATTGGTGTGTAGATTCCATGAAGGGCAATTGTATGGGCAAACAACTACAAAAATGCATTCCCAGCCTGTGTCGTGTCTGAAAACAACCCACAGAAAACCTAGGACAGAAATGAGGAGGAAGCAGGAGGGGTTTAATTGCTCCCCCTAGTGGAAGGACTGGCAACCTGCAGAAGGAACTCTCCGTGACCTTTCTGGGCTCTGCTGATTTTCACTCGGGAAAGATGATATAAACAATTCCATTTTCAGCTGGATATCTTTCCACTCTTGTCTCTCAAAACCCCTCTCCCCTAAGCATGGTTGATTAATCATCCTTTGCTCTGGCCCCTTATGGCAGGTGACCCACGAGCGGAGGGGGCAATGGCTGAATGGAGTCTGTTTAGAAAACAAAGCAAAACAAAAACCATTTTGGCCACATTTGAACAATATAAGGCAAAGTTTAGTAAGAGTGACCTCAAATACAAAGGCCCATGCCACAGACCTGGCTACCTTGCGGAGAGATTATAATAATTATTGTTTCTTTATCAATCAAAAGCATGCGTGTGTAAATTAATCATGTCTTGTAAGTATGCTTTGCAAATGGATTATTGGAGGGATGGCTCAGTGGTTAAGAAATACATACTGGTCTTTCTGAGGACCCACACTAAGTAGTTCATAACCAGCACCACTGAATCCAGCACTCTTTTTTGGTCTCCACAGCTCATACACACACACACACACACACACACACACACACACAACTTAAACAAACAGTTTAGATCAGCAATATGGCTTAGAGGTTAAAGATGCCTGCCACATGAGTTTCCCAACCTGGGTTCAATCCCCAGAACTCACATGAAGGTGGATAAAAATAACTGATTCCACAAAGTTGCTGTCTACCCTTTACATGTTTGTCATGGCTTGCATGTGTCCACAGACACACTTCCCAAACCAACCCCCCCCAAACCAAGTTAATAAAAAGTTATTTGTATAACCAGTTCAACATGTCACTCATATGAAATCTTAATTTTAAATTTATTTTGAGATGAGGGTGAATAAAGCAAGGTTGTATTTACAGACATATAATGAACAAGAGTAACGTGCCCAGTGCTTCTCCATTTGTATGGTTGGTGACCCCAGAGTCCTCCTTTGTGCCTTAAATCTGCTTTTAAGAATATGAAAGATAGCCAGGCATGGTGGCGCATGCCTTTAATCCCAACACTTGGGAGGCTGTGGTAGGAGGATCTCTGTGAGGTCCTGGCCAACCTGGTCAACGTAGCAAGTTCCAGGCCAGTCAGGGCTACATAGTGAGACCCTGACTATGAAGTGGAGGAGGCGGAGAAAGAGAAGGAAAAGGAGGAAGAAGAAGAGAAGAAAGGGGAGGAAGAGGAGGAGGAGAAGGAAGAAGAAGAGGAGGAGGAGGTAACATCACAGGCACTGACAATGAGTTAAGATGCCTGCTGTCATCCATTCATCCATTCAACTCCCCCCCCCACCCCCCACAGGGTTTCTCTGTGTAGCCCTGGTTGTCCTGGAACTCACTCTGTAGACCAGATTGGCCTCGAACTCAGAAATCCACCTGCCTCTACCTCCCAAGTGCTGGGATTAAAGGCGTGCGCCACCACTGCCTGGCTCCATTCAACTTTTTTTTTAAAGATTTATTTATTTATTTCACTGTAGCTGTCTTCAGACACTTTTTTTTCTTGCTCTGGCCCTGCTCACTCTCGCCCTGCTTACTGTAGCTATCTTCAGACACCCCAAAAGAGGGCATCAGATCTCATTAAAGATGGTTGTGAGCCATCATGTGGCTGCTGGAATTTGAACTCACGACCTTCGAAGAGCAGTCAGTGCTCTTAACCACTGAGCCATCTCTCCAGCCCTCCATTCAACTTTTTGTTTGTTGATTTGACACAGCCTAGAATCACCCAGGGAGAGTCAGTGAACTATTGGTTGATCAGGTTGGTCTGTGGGCATGCTTGTGGGGGAGTTTTCTTAACTGGGTTAATTGCTGTAGAAAGACACAGCCCACTGTGGGCAGCACCATTCCCTAGAATTGGGTCCTAGACTGTGTAAAAGAGGAGAAAGTGGGTTGAATACTAAGCATGCATTCATTTCCTCTGCTCTTGAGCTTGGATATGAGGTGACTTGCTACTTTAAGTTCCCACTGCTGTGACTTCCCATAATGATGGACTGTAACCTGGAATTGTGAGCTAAAACAAACCCTTTCTCCCTTAAGTTGCTTTTTGTCAGGATATTTTATCTCAGCAACAGAAAAAAAGGAGGACACTGTTATCCCCACCTTTTAGCTGCTGAAATAATACTATAATAAACACCTATAAACAAATATCCCTTCTAGACCTTTAATTCTTTTTGCTACATACCCACTAGTGAGATTAGTGGAACATATGGTAATCCTGTTTCAAATATAGAATTTTAGCTTTAGCTTCAGGTAGAAGACTGGGAAAGAAATCAACTATGACCATAAACTATTTGCACCAGAATGGGAATATTATTTTACACTCATAGGGAAGGGATGACAATGGGCCATTAAAAAGCTTTTAGAAGACTCTTTTCAGGGCCGTCTTAATTCGTGAACTTGGATTGCTGGTAAAATAAAATACTTGCAAGTATGGGATGATATTCCCGCCATGATAGAGAAAGCTAGCCAGTAAAAAACAGATCAACAAAAAACTTCTTGATAAGAAATATTCAAAGTGTCTAGGCTAGATTTGTTTAAAACAAATTTAAACACACACACACACACACACACACACACACATACACATCTTGTATATACATATTACATAGTGTGTCTGAGGGTTACTGGCAGCTAGTAAGATTGACCAGAGATCATTCCCCTGGACCTGATGTGGTAGAAGGAGAGAACCAGCCACACCAGGTGTCCATTAAGTAAAGGAGGTAATAAAAGAAAACACTTTGAGTGCCCCAGGCTAGATCCTCACAGGCGGAAATAAGGCCTCAAAATGTTTGAATATTTTCCTAATGTCCAGTCTGAAATTATTACAAAAAGCTTCCAGTATTTGACTAGTTCCCTTTATGTATCTTCCAGAGATGACCAGTGTACAGCCACCAAAGCCAGGGAAGGAATTAACAACTACAGGGAGCTAATCTGGAAGCCTTAGCCAGTCTCCATCACTGTCTCACCATCCTCTGCTCTAAGCCTGAGTGGCGAACTGTCTCCACACTTCCGCTGTTCTCTGGGTTGCCAGATAAAATGCAGTGAGAGTTAGTTTTCAGACAGCTGTGAGACCCCATATTTCATCTGGCAACCCTATTGGCTTGTTTAAAATACTGTGGTAATTTAGGATGCGGAGCACCCCAGGATTCTGAGGACTATAGTTACCGTAATTAAGATAGTGTCCCTGAGCTGGGTGGGCGTGGTGGCACATGCTTTTAATCCCAGCACTCGGGAGGCAGAGGCAGGCCGTTCTCTGTGAGTCGAGGCCAGCCTGGTCTACACAGTGAGTTCCAGGACAGCCAGGGCTACACAGAGAAACCCTGTCTCGAAAAACCAAAAAAAAAAAAAAAAAAAAAAAAAAAAGGGTCCCTGTCCTTGAAAATCAAAAGTTCAACCTCAGCCCCGGCTGTATTAGAGGTATATAGAAGAGAACTTCCCAACTTTGTCTAAAGTTTTGGTTTAGACTCCAAACCAAAATACAAAAAGAGGATCAAACCTACAGTAACATGAATAAGAGAGCCTATGGTGATGGCTCAGTGTTTGTATACCTAGAGTTTAGGGGACAAAAACCTGAGTTTGGTGGTCCCAACAGGTTAAGCTTATCTACTCACTCCCATAAACCAACTAAAGACAACTAAATCTTGAAATGCTGTAAGGCAGAGGGAGAGGATTTCTCCAATAGAGCTACCTTTGGCAGAGGAACGGATACAGGGTCCAGTGACCCTAAGTCCATTTTAGGTTCCTGTTTTTAATTTTTTAAAGCATTATTGTATGTATATCACTGTTTTATCCACATGTATGCATGTATATGAACCACACTGGTGCCTGGTTAAACCCCTCCTAAAATACCAATTTGCTCAGAACACAGTGATCACTGCCCAGTTGCTCCTATATTGTTTATTTTTTATATCGTGCAGGGACCCTGAGCTTCAGCCCTTCCAACAGGAGCCAGGGCATCTGGGCTCCTCCCCTAGGGACTGCTTATCCTTATAAATTGACTCCCTTTCCTAAAGATGAGTCTCTCTCTAGTCCTCCTCTTAGTCCTCCTTCTCTGACTCTCTTTCAGCTGCTTCTCCTGCCTGGAATGCTTCCTGTTGTAGGCAAGGCTAGTTTAGATTTGACAACAAAGCACGGGATCAAGCAAAAGTAGGACTGCCGAGGAGAAAGCCAGGAGGTTGCCTCACTCTCTGCATACCGGTGAGAGCAGGGTTGGGGTGGGGTTGGGGATAGGGATAAGGTATGTATGTAAGCACATATGGATGTATAGAAGACATGAAAGCAGAGGTGACAATGGGGACTAGTAGGGGAAAGGGGAAGGGAAGGGGTGGGAACAGCATAGTAGGGGTTCTGGGAAGGAATATGTTCAACATATACCATGTGCTTGTATGAAAATCTAAAAACTAAAAATTCAAACGATAACAACGTATTGGTGAAGATATGAAGAAAAGAGAACCTTTTCAGTGGTCGGTGAGAATGAGAATTAGAAGTCATTGTGGAAATGATATGAAGGTACCTTCAAAGATTAAAAAGATGACTAGCAAACGAACCAGCAACTGGGCACATATGCTAAGGAAATGAACTCAGTGTATAGGAGGACATCTGTACTACCATGCACGGGACAATGTTATTCTCAAAGCCAAGAAGTGGAAACGGTCAGCACCCATCAGCCAATAAGCAGTTAAGGAAAATGTGGTGCACAGGGGCTAGGAGATGGCTGAGTCTTAAGAGCAGTTGCTCTGCAGTTATGCAGAGTGGAGTCGTTCCTGTGACACCTGTAACCTCGGCTCCCAGGGGAGTGGAAGACTGGAGGTGTGCTGGAGCTTGCTGGCTTTCAGCTTAGCTAAATGTGAGCCCAGTTCAGGCCCTGCCTTATAGAACACTCAGACAGTGATGGAAGAGGGCTCTGATGTGCTCTCCCAGGCTCCACGTGTAGGAGAACCTGCACATAAGCATACACATGCACACCCACACACGCTCTTGAAAAGAAGAGAAAATGTACACATACACAATGGCATGCAATTCAGCTTTTAAAGGAATGAAAGTGTCAATTGTGAGCAGATGGATGGACCTGGAGGATATTATTCCAAGAGAAGTGGAATAATATGTGATATTATTCCAGAAAGACAGACACTTCACAATGCCACTTGCATAAAGAATCGTTAAAAGGCTGAACTCATAAACGTGGTGTCAAATGTCTTTTGCCATGGAGGAGGATTATGGAGGACTGAGGAGCGGAGGAGGGACTGGTCAAGGAGTAGAAGGCTTCAGACAGGATAACCATGTTCTGACCTATTGTACAGTACAGTGGCTTCAGTAAATTATGTTTATGGTGCACTTAAAATTTGCTAGGAGAGTGTCTCAGTCTGTTTTGTTTTCTGTCCACATTACCACATATTGGGTAAATGATGAAGAAATTGGGTCTGTTAGGGCCCACAGTTCTAGCTCCAGGCTGAGGGAGATGGCACAACTAAGCTTTCTGTGGTGAGAGACAGGGAACCCACAAGAGATCCAGCCGGACTGGCTCTGATGTCAGACACTTTCATGAGGATCCATCTACTTATTAATCAGCTAATTGCACGAATAGATATTACTTAGGGCCAAACCCTAATCACCTCTTAAAAGCTCACGTTGTCTCCTTTAATATCCAGTAATGATGGTAAGATTTTAAAGTTTCTGGGGTGACTCATTCAAACCCAAGTGAAGGACAGAACTTAAATGTTCTTGACACAAAAGTCTGATTCATGGACATGTGTATATGGTGATTGATTTAACACCAAGTGATGGTGATAGCATCAAGTCAGGCTTACCCAGCCTGTGAAAGTGGCCCAACACAAACCCTTAAAGCATCGGAAGGTAAGCTTTCTTTTTTTTTTTTTTTTTTTTTTTTTAAATGAATTTGAAAAGAACTCACTTGCATAGTACTCAAGCAAAATTCTTGTAGATAAATGATCGAGGTGCAATGTTAATAGTTCGGACACTTCTCAGTTAATTCACAACTTATCCACATGTCTGACAGATGCAGTTAGTATGTGAAAATTTGTCACCAGAACTGTAAAAAGGCTAATAGAAATTCCAAGTCAAATGTACTCCCTAAGGAGCTATGTGGGTTGATGGTTTCTGGGGAAGGGAGTGTCAGTTTTCCTTTCGGGTGTGGCTCTCTGTGGTCGACAACTCTTTTGTGGATGACTTCACACCCAAGAGTTCAGGGCAGCCCAAATGAGACTCCATGGTTATTCAAAAGAGGAAAGAAAGGAAAAGGAAGAAGTCCTGGTGTTGAGAGAAGAGGATGAGATGGATGTGGGAAGAATCAGAAGAGTGGGGAGAAACACGGCAAAGATGCATCACGCGAATGAACGTCTCCAGGGATGACTATGTGCAGGGAGGCAACAGGATGAGACAGGTGGGAAGGGAGCAGTCCTTTTATGACCTGGTGCATGCTTACAGCCTTGCATGGGGGGTGGAGAGGGTGCACATGTTGCACCAGTCCAAGAGGTCTGAACTCATTAGACTGCCACTTAGGAACTTCAACCACGAGAAATTAATTCTCCTCTCTCACTCCGCCTTCTCTGCTTCCCTTTCCCTCCCTTCCTTCCTTCCTTTCTTTTTTAAAAAAATTTACTGATTGTGAAGAGATTTGTTTTTATTTTTTATTTATGTGCATGTGTCTGCTCATGGGTGTGGTCGGTACATGCAGAGGCCAGAAGAGGGTGTGGGATCCTCTGGTACTAGAGTTATAGG
The DNA here is from genome assembly GCA_019843965.1 of Rhynchomys soricoides. Classification (NCBI taxonomy): domain Eukaryota; kingdom Metazoa; phylum Chordata; class Mammalia; order Rodentia; family Muridae; genus Rhynchomys; species Rhynchomys soricoides. Next base: position 393,506 of record JADRCH010000639.1, on the reverse strand, counting down.
CAGCTGTGAGTGAGCCACCTGACATAGGTGCTGAAAACTGAACTCCAGTCTTCTGGAAAAGCAACTAGCATTCTGCACTATTTCTTCAGCCCTTCTGATTTCTTTTTTTAAAAAATAAGTTTTCACATGTATCCCAAGCTGGCCTGGAGCTATGATCTAAAACAAACAAACAAATAAACAAACCACAAAAAACCTTTTACTATGTTTGTTTGTGTGCATGTGTATTGTGAGTGTGTGTGAATTGTGTGTGTGTGTGTGTGTGTTCATGTGTGTGCTTACTTTTCTATAAGTAAAATATTTTGAGGGGCTGAGAAATTGCTCAGTGGATAAGATGCACTACTACCTCTTCTAGAGGTCTTGGGTTTAGGTCCCAGAACCTACATCTGGGTGCTCATAATTGCTTGTAACTCTAGTTGTTTTCTGGCCTGTGTGGACACTTCATTCATGTCTTAGAGTTCTATTGATGTTATAAAACATCACGACCAAAAGTAACTTGGGGAGGAAAAACTTTATTTCATCCTACAGCTTGTAGTCCATCATCCAAAGAAGTCAGGGCAGGAATTCAGGGTAGGAACCTGGAGGTAGAAGCTGAAGCAGAGGCCATTGAGGGACACTACTTATTCCTTATGATCTTATTCCTCATGGCTTGCTCAGCCTGCTTTCTTGTAGCACCTAGGACCACCAGCCCAAGGGTGACAACTGTCTACAGTGGGCTGGCCTCTCCACATCAATCAAGAAAGTGTTCATAGGCTTGTCCATTCAGGACATTTTCTTAACTGAAGCCATCTCTCAAAATTACTGTAGGGACTGTAGAGCTGGCTCAGCAGTTAAGAGCAACTGTTGCTCTTGCAGAGGACCCAGGTTCTAGACCCGTCAGGCAGCTCATAACCATCTGGAAATCCAGGGATATCCTCTTCTGACCTCTCCAGACACCAGGCACAGGCATACATCAGGCAAAAACATTTATACATATAAAATAAATTAAAATGACTCTAGCTTTTATCGAGTTGCATTTATAAAATTAGCCAGCACAACTCACGTGCTCATGCCTCTTCCACATGAATATGCATAAAAAATATTTCAAAAGCAAATTGTACATGTGTATATATCCATGTAAATGTGTGCATTCGATTGAATATGAGCTATAGAAGATTTATCAAAAAATCATACTGTACCCCATGAAAGTTAATTAAAAATAAACAAGGATATAAATCAATAAAGTTATATAATGTCTGGCTGCCAAACCACCCTCAAGGCTGCAGAGTTGTGCTCTCTTGGGACTGTCATGATTGGCTGCTGTTTAGAAAGTGCATGCCTCTCATTTTAAGTTCCCTGTTGACTACCTTCATTATCAGAATGTAAACACCAATTAAAAGTTTCCCATAAAACCCCCAGGGAGGATCCCAAGGGGTGTGGGTTAATGAGGTCTTGCTGTAAGGCTCCCTCTGCTTCTGCCAACAGCTCCCAGCTCCCAGAAAGCCAAGCTGAGATCCAGAGCCAAGTGGCAAGAGGCCAGGATGGGCTTGTGGGAAGCTGGTCATCTTTTTTAACAGCATAAATGCGTCCACCTTAACATGGAAACTAAATTTCCCCAATCCCTCATCTGTCCAGGTGCCTAAGGATCTTTCCTAAGGTGGCTGCACTTTATTATTTAATACCTGAGTTGGGTTTTAGTTGAATCCAGTGAGATAATGCTTTCAATAGAGCAGGAAGATCCCCTGAAGGAGCCCAGAAAGTAATGAGTCCCTTGGTGCTAAATCAACAATCATTCTCACTTGTCAATGAGGCCAGAGGGTAATTAACCCCAGAGGCAAAGGCTCACTCAAGTGACCCCATTAGGACTGATCACAGGTGATAGTATTTCTATTAGTGGACACACAAGATTATCAGGCTTGCCGTAGTAATAGTGGTAATTCACTCATGCCTTCTGCTCAAACCTACCTTCTGTCTTTATGCTAATTTCAGGTATTCTTCCTGAAGAGACTGGGAACTGCTCTGTCTTCATCCCTTTCCTACTTCAGAGATGAAGCAAGTTGGTATAAATGTTCTCAGCCAGGTCTTTGACAACCGTTGGTGGCGCAAGATTCCATAAGGGAGATGGTAGTCTGCAGGTTACACACAGTCAGGCTTTGCCTTGAGTGAGGAAAGCCTTGTATTTTAACAGCACACTGGACCACAGGCCAGTTGCAATAGCCGTGTGTGCCAACCAGCCATCACTGCCATGTGTGGCAGGACTGAGATGGCTTCTTTTGTTTCCCTTTAAACTTGAGTTGTCATACTGTTGGGGAGCCAGAGCTCTGGACACTAGGAAGGGCTAGGAAGGGAGCTGGTTCCTGCTTCCTTTCTTATCTAATATGCATTGTCCCTGCAAGGAGTGGGGTTTGGGGGATGGGAAGAATTTGCCCGCATTGTTCCAAGACTCATTTGAAAGAAGTTAGTTTCTGGACAAGATTGGGTTTAGGCATGAAAATGATCATGGCTTTGTTGTGTAGCAATCAGCTCAAAACTGAAGCATTCCACCCAGAAAGGAGCTCCTTAAGGCTAGGGAAGTTCTAAAGAGAGACCCACCGAGACTTGAGGAGTAAACAACTCACAAGGCTCAGGAAATCCCTGAAGATTATGATATTACAAGCCTCAGGAAATCCCTGAAGGTTATGACATTCATGAATCTCTCTTTCCTCAGGTGGATTGCTGTAGAGCAGAGACTCTCCCACCTTGTTGAGCTGCCTTCAAGACCTACAGAGAGCACCAGGATTCATAAGTAGTCACACACACTGGGTAGTGGGGGATTTTCAGTGATGCAATTGTCTTTGAGTCATCTAAACTCTTGTCAGTAACCCCTCACCCATACTCCTGTTGATAACCCCAATAAACACACTGGTTCATCAAGTTGGACTTTAGTTAATATTGCTACTTTGATCTGATGTTGGAGTGAGTAAATGTTCATTCACATCTCCACAGGAATAGTGTCACAGAGAAATCTTGTTGGAGATGGTATCTGTTTTGTACAGGTAATGTAACCAATGGACATAAATTCGGTAGTTTAAAAGAAAGAGGGTTTAAAATGTTTCGAAGTTCTATCCATCAGAAGTCCAACAGTAGGCCGTAGTCAGAGAGTATCGGTCAGCTGTGTTATTTTTTTCTGGAGACCCTAGGACACAACATACTTCCTTGACTTGCATTAACAGGCTCATACTTGGTTCATCCTCCACCTGCAAAGCCAGCAGTGTGGGGCTGAGTTACTGTTACACCCCCATGCCAGATGCTCTTCTGTTTCCTTCCACATATGACGACCTAGTGGTTACAACTGGTGCAACCCATGACTCTGAACACCATGTCTGTAAGTTCTACTGATAAGCAGCTTCTTTCTTTGTGTAACCTTAATCCTCCTTAGTGGGTTATGAAACACAGTCACAGGTTCTGGGGATTAGAATGAGGACATGTTTGGGGAGCCATTTTTCGGGCCATCACAGGTGCCACAGTGTGTCAGTGGCCTTGGGACCAGTTAGAATTTTTAGCCATGGATTTGAGCTCACTGACTTTGGATACATTTTCAAGGGAACACAGGAGCATGTTTTACATTTTATGTGCTTAACTTCTCACAAATGGTGAAAATGGTCATTCTGTGGCTGCCAAAGCCCAAGAAGCCAAAAGGCAGTCTGCAGTCTTGGGAACTCATGTTAATGTGGGTGGGGCAGCAGGAATGCTTACAAAGTCATTAGTGAGTAAGCGTGACTAAGGCATATGATTACACTTAAATGGTGTGGAGGAGACTCTAGGCTACAAATACAGTGCAAGCAGGTGAGGGGATAAGCCAGGCCTTGTAATTACTGAAGCTTGTTCTGTAAAGTTTTTATAGAATAGTTTTTCAGTTATAAACATAATACACATTCATTATAAAACTCACACACACACACACATATATATATGCATATACACATAAACATACATATCAGAGGTCTAACAGATATGTGTAGACTGAAGTCAGGTGGCAGTCTAGGTGAAGTAACCCATTATCTTTACTTACAGTGACATCCTCAACAAACTCCTAACGGATGAGTCACACCTATTTTTTTTTTTTTTTAGGTTTCTTATATATAAATAGGATTTTTTTTTTTAATTAAAAATATTCATCTTTGCAGTGCCTGACTATTTTCCCAGGAGAAATTTCTAGAAGTATAATTTCTGGGTAGGAGACAATGTGGGTTTTTTTTTTTTTTTTTAAATGTGAAGGTTATGCCAAATTGCACCATCTTGAAAATACAGTAGTTAACAGAACATTGCCCTTTTAATTTGCTTTTTTCCTATGTGGATATAACTGTATTTGAATACAGTTTCCTACTGCATATGTTTAGACTTTGCCTGTGAGAGACAGTGTGTGGTGTTCGTCTTGCTGAGTCTGGCTGAATCCTTTTAACATGGTAATCTCCACTTACATCCGTTTCCCCATGATTGACATGATTTAATTTTTGTGTAATGCCAAATAAACCATTGTGTGTATATGACATTTAGAATTGAACTCTCTCTGTTGATAGACACCTGGCTTGTTCCATAACTAAGCTGCGTGGGTAGGGCTGGAGTGAACACGGATGTTCAGGTCTCTGTAATGTAGCTTACCTGCACCCTGGAGAGGAGCTGGATCACACAGTGCTTCCATGTTTAGGTTTTTCTTTCTTTTTACGGAAGCTCCAAATTTATTTCCTTAGTAGCTACACTAATTTACATTTCTACCAGCACAAAGATTCTTCCCCTCCCCTAAATCCTTGTCTGTCTGTCTTTTCTCTTTGTCTCTTTTTAAAAAAGATTTATTTAGCTAGACGTTGTGCAAGTCTTTAATCCCAGTACTCAGTAGGCAGAGACAGGCAGATCTTTGTGAGTCTCAGCACAGCCAGGGCTACAAAGATTTATTCATTCTATTTGATCAGTATGAGTGGTGTGTGTGTGTGTGTGTGTGTGTGTACGAGGTATGTGCAGTGCCTAAGGAAGCTGGAGATGGGGGTTCCCTGACTGAAGTCACAGATGGTTGTGAGATGCTCTGTAGGTGTGAAGGATAAACGTGAGGTCCTCTGCCCAAACCTCCGAGCCGGCTCTCTTGTGCTTGTCAGCGTTTCTTGTCATTTGTTTTCCTGATGCTAGCCATTCTGACTGAGTGAGACAGCTCCCAGGGGAGTCTTGAATTACTTTTCTCATGTATTTATTGGTCATTTGAAGATTTAAAAAAAAAGATTCATGATGGGGCTGGAGATATGGCTCAGCGGTTAACAGTGCTGACTGCTCTTCTAGAAGTTGTGAGTTCAATTTCCAGCAATGTGGCTCACAACCATCTGTAATGGGTTCTGATGCCCTCTTCTGTGAAGAGAGCTACAATGTACTCATATAAAATAAATAAATTTTTTTTTTTTAAAAAAAGTTCAAGATTCTTAGCCTTTGGGAAAATATAAGTTAAAACTACCCTGCAGGATTTTAAGTTCTTCTGTTTTGTTGTCAGCCATGCGTTCAACTCATTTGTCTCATTATTATGGTTTGGTTTTTTCGTTGTTTAATTTTTGAGTGTTAATGCCCTGTCAGGTTTGTAGTTTCAGATGATTTGCTCCCACCCTGCAGAGCTGTCTCTTCGATCTGGTGACTGTCTGCTTTGCTGTTCAGAAGCTTCTTAATTTCATGCAATCTCACTGTCAATTCTTGGGGTTGTTTCCCAAGTTAATGGAGTCCTTTTCAGAGTGTCTGACTCTGCTTACTCTCGAAAGTCCTAGTTCTTATGTTAAGATCCTTTCCGTTCCTTTCCATTCCCTCTTCTCCTCTCCTCTCTTCTCTTTTCCTTCCATTTCCTTCCCTTTTCATTCCTTCCTTCCTTTCTTTTCCTCCCTCCCAACCTTCCTTCCTTCCTTCCTTTCTTCCTTCCTTCCTTCCTTCCTTTTTTTTTGAGACAAGGTCTTGATATGTAGACCAGGCTGGCCTTGAATCGCAGGGATCTGCCTCTGCCTCTGCCTCTGCCTCTGCCTCTGCCTCTGCCTCTGC
>JADRCH010000639.1:355670-387478 GCA_019843965.1 Rhynchomys soricoides | reverse complement strand
CCTCTGCCTCTGCCTCTGCCTCTGCCTCTGCCTCTGCCTCTGCCTCTTGAGTGTTGAGACTAAGGGCCTGGCCACCATGGCTTGCTGTCTTTGGTCCATTTTCCACTGAGTTTTGCACAGGGCTAGAGACAGGAATTCGGTTTCACTCTTCTAACCCAAACTGCATTCTTCTTCTGGATGTGGTTTCCCACATCTCCAAAACAAAACAAAACGACGATGACAACGACAACAGCAACAACAACAAACTCGAGGATATAAGCACCTGGGTTTATTTTGGGCCCTCAGTTCATCGCATTGGTCTGGATGCCTGTGTCAGCACCACACCGGCTTTGTTCTGTGGCCCTGAAGTGTAGTCTCAGGGCTGATGTGATTTCTGTAGCATCTATTTCTATTTGGGATTGCTTTTGTTATTCCGAGTCTTTCATGCTTCCATGTACACTTTAGGATTGTTTTTTATTTCTTTGATGAAGGTGGTTGGGATTTTCATGGGTATTAATAGCACTGAATCTGCAGATTGCATTTAAAAATGTAGCCCCCCTCCCCCATTTTATTAATTCTGCCAGGCTATGCGTGTGAAAGGTCTTTCCATTTCTAGTGTCTTCTTTAACTTCTTTCTTTGTGTTTTACTGAAACATTTCGCTGTAGAGGGTTTTCACTTCTTGGCTTGGCTTATTCCTACATTGTGAGTGGAATTTTCCAGATTTCTTTCTCCACATGTTCCTTGTTGGAATGTAGGCAAGCTTCTGGCTCTTGAACTTGATCCTGTTGCTTTGCTGAAAGTGTCGGCACTAAGGGTTTTCCGTTGGGGTCTTTAGGATCTTTTAAGTTCATGGTCACATTGTCTGAAAATAGAGACAATTTGAGTTTTCTTATTTGTGTTTTTTATTTTTTATTTTTTTTTTATTGTTCTGGCGAAAATATCTAGCATTATGTTAAACAAAAATGGGGGGAAGGGACAGCCTTGACTCACTCTTTTAAAAAAGATAATTAACTAAATTAATTAATTAATTTAGATGGAATTTCATTATGCAGCCCTGGCTGGCCTTACAGAGGCCAGCTGCCTTTGCCTCCCGGATTCTGGGATTAAAAGCATGTGCCATCATGCCCAGCTAAAAGAGTTATTTTTATTTATGTACATGTATGTGTGCTTATGCAAGTATAAACCATGTCTGTGCATGTGCCTGAAGTAGCCAGAAGGGCTACTTCAAGAGAACTCAAGTCCTCTGGAAAAGCAACCAGTGTTCTCGGCCACTGAGCAATCTCTCCCACCTCTGCCTCATTCTTAAGATTAGAGAAACTGCTTTCAGCTTTCAAACATTCAGTACAATGTTGGTTATAATGTTGACTATAGGTTATTGTCTAATAGGTCTTCAGTTATATCAAGGTATATTGTTTTTATTTCTAGTATTTTTTTTCCAGGAATTTTATCTTGAAGGGATGTTGGATTTTTTCATAAACCTTTTCTGCATCAGTTGGGAAGATCATGTGATTTCTGTACCTGAGTGTATTCAGCTCTTGTGCTACTTTATTGATTTGCATATGTCAATCATCCTTGTGATTCTGGAATGAAATCTTACTGACCACACTGTGTGATCTTCTTAATGTGTCATCAAATTTAGTTGATTATTGCAAGTCGTATGTTGAGAAATTTGCATTGGTGTTGGTCAGGGAATGTGGTTTGTCATTTCTTTTTTGTGTGTAGTTGTTGAGTTCCTATCTAGGTTTGGTATCAAGCTAATACTGACTGATGAACTTGGCCATGTTTGTTCCTTTTATATTTTATGATATACTTTAAGGAGCGTTGGTGTTAGCTCAGCTTCTCAGGTCTGTCATGGCTTTTTTTCAAGACATAGATGCTTTGTGTAGCCTTGGTTGCCCTGGAATCAAGTGTCCTGGAACACTCTGTAGCTCAGTCTGGTCTCCAACTTATAGAGATCTACCTCCTCTGCCTCCCGAGAGTTGGGATTATAGGTGAGCATTAGCACTGTGCAGCCTGTCATGGACTTTTATTTGTTGAGAGTGTCTCTGTGATTCCAGTCTTTTGGCTGGCTATAGACAAGTCGTGTGGTTTGTAACCTCTAGGTTAAATTTTGGTAGGCTATATGTGTTTCAGAATTTATTCATGCTTCAAAAGGTATTCTGTAACAATTCTTTGGACTTTTCTTTTGATATCTGTTGTGATTTTTTTATCTTTACAATTATATTAGACAAGATTTAAAATGGCCATGTTCATCAAGTATATAATGTTCACTGAGCACGATCCCCACCAAACCCAGGCACCTGCCCTTTCTCCCCTGACTGGTTCCCCCATCCTGCCCCTAAACAGTTTTGATTCTGCTTTCTTGTCATCTGCACATATATGCTTTTATATATGGTGAAGGGACAGCCTTGGCTCACTCTTTTAAAAAAGTTAACCAACTAAATTAATTAATTAATTTAGATGGAATTTCACTATGTAGCCCTGGCTACAAATTAGAGGAAGTGTGTTGTTTGTTTTTCTGAGACTGGATTTGCTTAGCGCGAACATCTCTGCTTTCCCGGAACAATAGAACGTCACCCTTCCTGATGAAGAAAACCTTGCAGCGTGCACAAGCACACACAGTGTTTTCTTTATCTGTCCCTGTGTTGGTGAATACCCAGTTTCACCCCTACTTTTATTAACCAGGGCTCTCTCTCTTTCTTGCGATTAGTTTGGCTAAAGGCTTCTCAATCTTATTTTTTTTTTTATTCAGAGGTCCATCTCCTTCTTTTGCCGACTTTTTAAAAATCAACTTTTCTTTTAGTCTGTTTTGTTAATTTTGGTTCAGATCTTTATTTCTTCCATCTAACTGTTTTGGCTTGTTCTTCCTACCTTTCTAAAACCCCGAGAGGCATCACTGAGTTATTTATGGAGCCTCTGATGTGTTTAACAGATGTACTCACAGCTGTGCACTTTCCTCTTAGAACTACCTTTGGTGAGTCACAAAAATTCCAGTAATTTATATTTTCATTTCCATTTTATGCTGAGAACTTTTATGTTTCCTGATTTCTTCACTGACTGGGGTTCACTATCCATGTATTTGCATGGTTTCTCTTGCTGTTGACTTTCAGTTTTATTCCGTTATGATTTGATAAGATAAACTGTGATATTTTGGTTATTTTCTCCCTTTTCATTTTCATGCATGTGTGGTATGCATGGTTGCATGTATGGGCTTGCATGGGTATGTGGGTGTACATGAAGCTGATGTCTGAAATCATCAACCATCTTTCTTCCACCTTATTCAAGACAGAGTCTCTCAATCAAACCCAGACCCCCCAGACAGAACTAATCTTACTTGTCAGCTTATTTTGGAGTTCCCCTGTCTCACCTTTGCAGGAAGAAATTACAGGTGGGTTACCATACCCATCCAACATTTATGTGGGTTCTTAGGGGTTCAAATGCTGATCCACACAATTGTGCAGCAAGCATGTTAGTCAGAGCTATCTCCCCGGCTCCTATTTTGTATTTGCCAAGGTTTGCTTTGTGTCCTGAAATATGATCTATTTTAGAGAGAGTTCTATAGATTGCTGAAAGAACTCATATTCCACAGTTGTTGGAAGGAATATACTGTAGATGTCAGGGAAGTCCATTTGGTCTATGGTACACCTTACCTCTTAAGATTCCTGGTTGATTCATCTATCTATCTATCTATCTATCTATCCTCTATCGATGAGTGTGTCATATTGAAGGTACCCACTACTGTTGTATTTGCATCCATCTTTCTTCTCTGTCCAGTGTCTACCTTATGAAGTCCAGTGTGCCAGTATCTGGTGTGTATGCATTTGCAATTGCTGCACCTTCCCATGGGCTGTTCCCTCTATAATGTGCAGTGATCCCTCTACCTTTTCTGACTGATTTTGCAAGTGGCTACTCTCGCATGGCTTTCCCCTCTCGTTTAGTATATAGTTTCCCATTGTAGCCGAGTCTGTGTGTACGTTTGCCAGGGAACTGAGTTTTGTGGAGACAGCAGGTTGTTGGATCTTGTTTTTAGTCTCATCAGCTTGTCTGCATCTTTTAATTGGATAATTGAGACTGCATTTAGGGTTATTATTGAGATCCTGTAATTTTCCTGGTTGTTTTTCTGGTTGGGTAGACAATTGTTGGTGTATACTTATTTGGACATGGTCTTGCTAGATAGTGCTACGTGACCTGCTACTCACTATGTAGCCCGTCTGTGTTTCAAACTCACAGTAATCCTCCTGCTTCTACCTCCTGAGAGCTGAGGTGACCAGCTGAGCCACCACATCAAGCTTTCTTTTGTCTTTTCTGATGTTCTTTTTCTTTGTCTCTTCAGTGATGAAGGTTTGAGCCATGGAATGAGCAGCTGGAGATGGACCTACCCACCCTTTCTCTGGCCCAGAGCTTGGGATTCCATGAGTGACAGTGAGGAAGACAGTGGGGCTAAATTTGCTTGTTGGTTAAAGGGCCTGTGGGGCTGGGGTTTAGCTCCATAGCAGGATGGTTATCTAGTGTGTACAAGGCCTTTGATTTGAATCTTATCCTCTTCATAAGAGAGTTCAATCTCCAGCGCCACATAAACACTCCATGGTGGTGCTTATCTGTCATCCAAGCACATGGGAGGTGAAGGCAGGAAGATCAGGAGTTTAAGATCATCCTTCGTTACATAGACAGATTGGGGCCAGTCTAGTCTACATTAGACCTTGTAGACTAAGGCATCTTTGTATCTGAGGCAAATTCATAATCCAGAGGGCATCTCAAAATTCAGAAGGGCCATATAGCTGCAGACACCCCCTTGCAAGCCCTTGCTCTGTGTGTGGTCTAGCCTTCTGCCTCTACCATCTATCTCAGTATGTTCCCTTCATTCTTCTGCTTAGATGCCCAGCCTGTGCTTTTCACTCCTGCTTGGCTAAGCCTGGAGTTATGAAGGCAACACTGCCTCACCAACCTCAGCCGTGCCGACACTGAGCACAAAAATGCCTGCATCCCTGCATCACAGTTCTGTTTTGAGATTTTTTAATTTTAATTTTTATGTATGTGTGTCTCTGCGTGGGTTTGTGAACACTGGGCAGATGCTTGCTGAGGCCAGAAGAGGATATCAGATCCCGTAGCTATAAGTGGTTTCAAACCACCCGACGAGGGGGCTAGGAACAGAACTTGTATCCTACCTCAGCTTTCCTAACTGAAGAGCCATCTCTCCAGCCCCTGACAGCCAAATATAAAGTGATGATTCCACGGACGACGCTTGTGCTACGCATATCGACACTGACAACTATGTTCGTTTAAAAGTATAAATTATTCCATATTTTCCATTAGTCAGTTTTACTACTGTATCAGTGTTATTAATTCCGCAAAACAAAACAGGGCCAGTTAAGAGTGGCACTTAATAATAAATACTAGTATAATTATCAAATGCTACATAGGGAAACAGGATCTAATAATATTTTTTTAAACATCTTTTTCTGGTCTTTCCTAGAAGAGCTTTTAAAATAACTTTAAGATGGATATATGTGTGTTCGTGTGTGTGTGTGTGTGTGTGTGTGTGTGTGTGTACAGGTGAAAGCATACACGCATGTGGGCGTGGGTGAAATTCAGGGAACAACCTTAGGATTTGTAGCTCAGGGCTGTCCATTAATTTTTTTGAATAGGCTAGGCTAGGTAGGCTAGGCTGACTGTCTACCAAGTCCCATGGATCCTCCTGTCTCAGCCTCCCCAGTGCTGGGATTACAGGTGCCCAGGTTTGGTTTTACCTGGGTCCTAGGGATCTAACTCTGATCCTCCTGCTTTTGTGGAAAGCACTTTACTAACTGAGCCATTTCACCTACCCTGATGTTTAAATTCTATGGACTATATTAGTTCACTTTGTGCTTTCTTTTGTCTCAAACATCTATCCCTGAACTGCAGGACATTTTTGAATTCCTTGGAGGAACACCCAGATGCTGGCTTAGCCTGACTCAGCATCACAATTATCACCCGAAGTGTCCCTTACATTAATTTTTTTTTTTTGAGACATGTTTTTTCTGTGAAGCCCTGGCTGTCATAGAATTCACTCTGTACACCAGGGTGACCTCGAACTCAGAGCTCTGCCTGCCTCTGCCTTCTGAGTGCTAGGACTAAAGGCATACCAAGCTCGGCTCTCCTTACATTAATTTTAGAAACCTGCTTTTGTATGTCCTCTGTCCCAGCAGGGTTCTGGATGCAACTAGAGACAGTTATTTCTGTGAGTCATGAAAAGCTTGCCTCTTATTTCAATATAAATGTATGTTTTAGCTTTGCCAACCCATCTGAGTGTCATTTCCTTCTTTGTGATATGGAGATGAGGCTGTTGCAAGGTGTCAGCGGAAGAGATTAAAGCAATAAAGCAGCTGAGGGCTGAGGGTGAGGCAGGTGCATGGCTTAGGGAGGACAGTGAGGAAGTCTAACCTGGGCACAGAGAACAACCAGTATAAAAACCCGGAGGTTGCAGCCTGCCTGGGCTATCTAGTGATCTGAAGAAGAAAGAACGGGGTTGAAGAGCAATCGGGGCAGAGGCAAGTGGAGGCTCTGGCCCCTGACTTAGCCTCTCGCTGAAAGAAGCCCAAAGATGCAGATCATGACTCCATGCACTCACAAATCATCCCCACAGCAGCTTTGAGGCTTCAGCTTGATTTTGCCTCATCCAAACAGGTCTCACTAAAGCAGAGAGGTGGACACTCCTGGGGAAGCTGTGCAAGGGCAGGCCACACCCAAGATTAGTGACACAGGAATGGGGACAGCATGTGCAGTAGAGCTCTACCACACATAGACCGTCACTGTAGCTGCCGCCACCACGCATGCGCCTCCACATCTGCCCGCACTACAGTAGCCACCTTCGTACCACACGCCCCTCTTTCATGACATTTCAACCTCACATACCTCTGTCGCATGCACAGCCTACCAGGTACCCACCGCACCACCTACGTCACAGTCCCCAATACATCCCATCACACCTCGACCATTAGTGTTCCCTAATTTGCTTTGATTTTTTTGCTTAGCATCATCAGCGATGCTCCGCTCTCTGTTTTGCTTTCACTGCGCCGTGGCAGATACATAATGGCCATGGCCTTCTGTCTGCCTTCCTTTCTCAGCAGTTTCTTAAGCCTTCCCTCCCTTTTCATTTCTGGGGTATGTGTGGAGATGAATGAGGGATGCTGGGATGGTGGGGTTCTTGTTCCTCCTGACTCTCTACTGCACACAGAATCAGGCTAGACCCCTGTCTTACTCTTTTTTTTTTTTTTTTGGTTTTTCGAGACAGGGTTTCTCTGTGTAGCCCTGTCACTCTGTAGACCAGACTGGCCTCGAACTCAGAAATCCTCCTGCCTCTGCCTCCCGAGGGCTAGGATTAAAGGCGTGGGCCACCACTGCACTGCTGTCTTACTCTTTTTTAGTATTTGATAAGAACTCTCTTGTGTGAACACAGTGATTAACACTGGGTCTTCCAATAAAGGAAGAGTGCAGTATTCTTTGGATTTCTTCCTGCCCCTTGCCTTCTGATCTCCTGAAGGCATGCAGGACTTGGGGTTGTGCTGATAATTTGCTCCATCAGTTCATAGCACCAATGAAGGGGTGTGGATGGAGGGAGAAGCTACAGAGAAGATTCCCTCCAGTCTGTTTCAAACCCAGGATGAGTGATATTTTTTTTCCCCATGTCTCCTTTGTTAGAGAATCTTTTAGGCTGCTCCAAGAAGGGGCATCAGAGAATGTATGGGTCGGCCTAGACACAGACAGGAAGTTTTTCTTGAAGTAACTGAGAAGAGTCAGGATCTTGAACTATTCAGTGATCTGCAGGAAGCAGGGTGAAGAAAACAGGCAAGAGAGAGGTCAAAAGAAGTATGAGAGGGCGTGGTGGCACACGCCTTTAATCCCAGCACTTGGGAGACAGAAGCAGGTTCTGTGAGTTCGAGGCCAGCCTGATCTACAGAGCGAGTTCCAGGACAGCCAGGGCTATAGAGAGAGATCATGTCTCATACACAGAACAAAAACAAACAAAAAACTATTTTTTGGTGGGGGAGGGGGAGGCAAAGGCAGGTGAATTCTCGGAGTTCAAGGCCAGCCTGGTCTACAGAGTGAGTTCTAGGACAGTCAGGGATACACAGAAAAACCTTGTCTCAAAAACAAACAAACAAACAAACAAACAAGAAAGAAAAGAGAGGAAGAAGATAGAAGATAGGAGGAAGAAAAGGAGGGGAAAGAAGGGGAGGAAGAGGAGGCTAAAGACCTCCTCTAAAGAGGGATAGGGCCAGGCAGGGGAGGGCTATGGCCCCTGATGAGCAGTCATAGCAAGTAAGAGGAGGAGACTGGAAGATGAAGACCCTAACCTGACATATTTGTAAACAATCCCTGCACCTGCTGCAATTCCAACATGTAAACTTCACCAGGTTCCACCCTTATATGTCTCACCAGGGCAGGCATGTATAGCTGAAACTCCACAGTGTCATGAAACCCTCAGCCACAATTTCTCCCCCAGCATCTGCCAGGGCAGGGATACCCCAGTCTTCCACACTGATGAAGCTTACTTGGAGGGGCTGGGGCCTGTCATCTTTGAGAACTCAGAAAGGGGTTTAATGGCCCAGCTGGTTCTACTACCCACCTGTCTGGTTGAGTTGCAGGACAGCCAACAGAGAAAAACTGTCTTAGAAAAACAATAAATAAATAAATAAATACAGTAAATAAAATTAAAAAAGTAAAAGCAGGATCAAACAATAAAATTCAAGTTATGTATTTTTTTTAAAGATTTATTTATTTATTTTATGTATATGAGTACACTGTCACTATCTTCAGACACATCAGAAGAGGGCATTAGATCCAATTACAGATGGTTGTGAGCCTCCATGTGGTTGCTGGGAATTGAACTTAGGATCTCCAGAAGAGCAGCCAGTGCTTTTAACCACTGAGCGGTCTCTCCAGCCCAAGTTGTGTGTATTTTATTGCAAAAACATCTTTTTCTTTGTTTTTTTCTTTTCTTTTTTTGGGGGTGGGGTGGGGTGTTTCAAGACAGGGTTTCTCTGTGTAGCCCTGGCTGTCCTGGAACTCACTGTGTAGACCAGGCTGGCCTCGAACTCAGAAATCCGCCTGCCTCTGCCTCCCAAGTGCTGGGATTAAAGGTGTGCGCCACCACTGCCTGGTCAAAAACATCTTTTTCAAGTGGAGACATATTCCTGGACGTTCCCCCATTCAGCTCTCTGTCCCAGTCCCACTAGGGGAATAGATGTGTCAAAGTGTCAGAGGTCACACTAGGGGCTTTCAGCAGCAATCTTAACCTCATCCATACCAGACGAGATGAACAGTGTCAATGAGGAGACCGATGCTCACTGTCCCCCTTAGCTTGCTGTTGCTGTGACAAAACACAATGACCAAACACAGTGTGTGGCAAGAAAAAATGTCAGGGCAGGAACTCAAGCAGCAGCTGCTAAAGGAACTGTGGGAGAACTGGTTACTAGCTCTCTTCCCTGGCCTGAATTCAGCCTGCTTTCTTCTCCAACCAATGCCCAGGGGTGGCATTACCCACAGTGGGCTGGATCCTCCCAAATAATCATCCAACTGTCAAGACAGTGTCTCACACACCTGCCCACAGGCCAGTCAGATGGAGGCAATTCCTCAACTGAGGCTCTCTCTTCCCTGGTGACTCAAGCTTGTGAAAACTGGCAAAAACAAACTAGCATGCTCAGGTAGAGTTGCTGGTGAAAAGGCAGACTTCAGAGTGCCAGCTCCCGTTAGAGATTGTCAACTTTTGTCTTGTCCATGCAGCACCTCTGAAGACTCATGCTGGAAGGCAGGGTGTGGAGGTGTGGCCTGTTTGAACTGATCCAGACCCAGGGGGGTTCACAGTTGGGGTACAGATATGATGAGCCCAGCTTCTGGGACACAGATGCTTTGGGGCAAGTTCCAGAGTCCTGTACCTACCTGGGTCTCATAGACTTAGGCAAGGGTTTCTCTACTCAAGGCTCCTGCTGCCACCAAGAAGATGAAAAATTCTGAGGATCTCCTTCCTAGGACCTGCCACTCCCAACTATCCTGATCCTATTGTATCCCTATATACAGAATGCATCCCAGGAAAGCATCATGGTCAGCCTCTGAGTATTTCTGCACATGGAGAAAGGGCTGTAGAGGGTGGTGGACAAGCCCAGGAGGGCCCAGAAGCTAAGCCAAGGCCACAGCTATGGCAGGCACACAGGATGACGAGAAAGGATGGCTTCAGGCTCCAGTCACTTGAAGATCTGGGGATCAATGGAACCAAGACACATGTCTGTGGCTTGTGTGGTGCCCGTGCATGTCAGGGAGGGAAACCTATTACACAGACCACATGTTTAATAATCCTCTCAGAGTCACACCCAGAAATAGACAGGTAGGTAGCCAAGTCCAATCCAAACACGGAACTAAGCATCACAGAGAGAAGCTGCTGTGCTTATATTTGCATGATATTTATATACTTAACAGACCTATCTCAGAAACTGTCTGGAGTCCACCAACGCTCTTGTTTCCTGTCATGTCATGGTATCATGCTGGAAGCCATAGTTTAGATTATTATTTCAAGTTTCATGTCACAAAAGCAGCCAGATCTCCTTGTCTACTATGCTACACTGAGTTCATGCCACATTTTCAATCATGGCCAGCATGCTCATATGTGTGTGTGTTTTCTTGCACATGCATGTGGATGCTGGAGATCAATGTCAAGTGTCATGACTCTTTACTTGATTTTCTCTAAATTTTGTATGTGTCTGAGTGATTTGGCTGCACACTGTGCTCAAGAGCTCAGAGGAGTGTGTCAGATTCCCTAAGACTGGAGTTACAGAAGATTATGGGTCCTGAGAATCCAATTCAGGTTCTCTGGAAGAGCAGCCAATGCTCTTAACCGCTAAGCTATCTCTCCAGCCCCCACCTCATTTTCGGAGCCAGTCTAGAACTGAACTTGGAGTTCATTGATTTTAACTATGCTGGTTAGCCAATGTCTCCAGGGATCTGCCTGTCTCCACCTCTCCCGTGCCAGGATGCAGACATACACCACCACACCCAGCATTTTATGTGGGTGCCAGGGACCTCACGCTTGCACAGCAGCCACCTCCAAGCCTAATCAGAGCTGCTTTCTGAGGTTGCTGTTTTGATTGGTGCTGTGCTGTCTTCACAGCGCCTTTACCGTACTTGGATGCTTTCTTGCTTTCAAGTGAGATAGAAATAGTTATCTTCTCTTCCTACCTGGTCACTCTATAATTTGGAAACACTAATTGAGATTTCTTGTCTTCTTGAACACATGGTTATTTTCATAAAGCCAAGAAGAGGCTGTCCCCATTGCAAGGGGACAAAACTGGGAATGTCACTCATTGCTATTGCTTTGACAAGAATATTGGGTTGGATAATATTTTATGAAGTGTGGTATGGACAGGCAGAGGTAAGAAATTAAGCTTGACTGCAAATGGGCCTGGATTTTACCTTGGAGCCGGGAAGGGCGCGGTGAAGCCCCTCCCCCAAAATCTGTCCATACACAGCTAATGGTTTCTGGGGAGAGATATTTTCTTTAGTCGTATAGCTGCTAGTAAGGTAACCACTCTCCTGCAAGCAACCCTAGTGATCCTGATTGGTTCAAAAACTGAAACAAACAGAAAACAGGAATTAGAAGAAGGACTGGTTGGGAAGAGGTGAGTGGGACAGAAGGGGATGGGATGAATCTCATTAAAATACATGGTTCGCAAGTATGATGTAATACTGAAGCCTGTTATTATGTGTAACTATTATATGCTAATTTTAAAAGAAGCTGGCTTGGAACCTGCTTTTCAGAACTCCCAACATCTTAGGTGGGTTAAGTTGACTTCCTGCAAGTCCCAAGCCCTAGAAGTCCTTTGAAAGAGGATCACCCAAACTTACCAATGTGGAAGAAGTCTGATGAATAGTCCTAGGCTTGGTGCCTTGGTCTCAAGGGGTTTTGCGGAAGCTGATCCAAAAATCCCTTGTGTGAACTTCCAGTAAAGAAAAGTTGACAAGGCCTGTGTAGTTAATTACCATTCTTGATGTGCTCCCAAAGACAAGCAGAGATACCTGGTGATGCTCCAACCTGTAATCCAAGCACCCAGGAGGCTGAGGAAGGAGGATTGTTGTGAATGCCAGGTCAGCTTGGAAGGCAGAGTAAGTTTCAGGTTAGCCCAGAATACAGTGAGATTCTGCCTCAAAAAACCAAAACCAACCAACCAACCAAAAAATCCAACCAAATAAAAACCATTCTCTAAACATAATGAAACCCAACCTATTTGGTAAATAAGAACGGCCTTACATTAGTTTTGGGGGTGATGGAGGTCAGAGATGGCCCAGTGGTTAAGAGCTCATGTTACCCTCTCAGAGAACCTGAGTTTAGTTCCCAACATCCGTTTCAGGCAACTCATAAGTGCCTGTAACTCCAGCTCCAGAAGGTCTGATGCCCTCTTCTGGGTTGTGTGGGCACTGTGCTTATGTGCATATACCCACCTTCACCCCAGACACACATGCATAGACATAATTAAAAATAATGGTACTGGCCAGGTGATTTGGCACATGCCTTTAATCCGAGCACTTCAGAGACAGTCACAAGTAGAACTCTGATTTTTGAGGCTAGCCTGCTCTACATAGTTTCAGCACTGCCAGAACTATGTAGTGAGACCCTGTCTCAGAAAACAAAATAAGCAAATAAATAATAAAATAAAAAGTAATGTGGCTAGATAGGTAGCTCAGTGGTCAGGAGCACTTGCTGGTCTTATAGAGGAGTCAGGTTCAGCTGAGCACAAACTGCTCTTGCATAGGACCTGAGTTTAATTCCCAGCACCCACACCAGGCAGCTTATAACCTCCGGTAACTCTAGTTCCAGGGGATCCAATATCCACTGGCCTCCAAAGACACCCACATGCACATGGTGCACATAAGCTCACACAGACATGCATACGGCCACATGCACACATATATATAATAACAAAATAAATTTTTAAAAACAGGGTGACAGCCGGGCAGTGGTGGTACATGCCTTTAATACCAGCACTTGGGAGGCAGAGACAGGCGGATTTCTGAGTTCGAGGCCAGCCTGGTCTACAGAGTGAGTTCCAGGACAGCCAGGGCTATGCAGAGAAACCCTATCTCAAAAAACAAAACAAAGCAAAGCAAAACACCCAAAACAAACAAACAAAAAACAAACAAAACAACAACAACAACAACAACAACAACAAACCCAGGGTGACTATAAAGAGAAATTGTGTGTTTCAATGGGAAGCTATAGGTCTCCTATAGATTCTCAGTTCATACAGCTTCCTTCAGAGTCTGACTACTGTGTTCCAAACTGACATTTCCAGTTTCTCTCTCCACTCCTGATTTGAGGTCATAACACAATAGCTAACTGTATATCTCTCTCTCTCTCTATCTATCTATCTATCTATCTATCTATTTATCTATCATCTCTCTAATGAGAGCTAATCGAAGTGGAAACTTAAAGGTTCTTTGGAGAGTCAGCTGGGTTGATGGTGTTTTGCTGGGGCAAACACGTCAAAGGAGTGTTTTTCTGAAGTGGACACAGGTGGAAGACTAAGGCAGATTCATGAAGGAGCATTTTGCTGAAGCAGACACAGCAGAGAGGACACATGATGAAGGATTCTTTGCTAACAGCACGCATGTATTGGTACACCTTACATTTCATAGTTGAGCTGCTTTTGCCAGGACTCCATAGAGAGAAACACACCAAAAATCTTCTAATGGTATGCTGCGGCTTGCTCCAGTTTCTTGACGCTTCTTCGGATTCAGGCTAATAGGCAGAGTGATGTCAGCTGAGAGAGATGCATGCACTGAGGCAAGACCCGTGGAGGACAGGTGATGTTTGGAGGGTATAAACAGGACTCCACGGAGTGATGGAGCTCTATAGGCTTGCTTATAGAGCTAGCTGTGCAACGCTTGTGGGTCTCCTGTCTTTGCTGATCTTCGCTTCCCTCAGTGAGGCACAGCCGAGAACTTCTCCTGGTCTCTCCTGGTCCCTCCTGCTGACGCAAGCCAAGGCTGAGGCCTGGCAGTCTCTGCTAGGTAGTGCCACCACTGCTGATTGGTGTTTGCTATCCCAACACTTCTGAACTGGACTGCTGGAGTATCTGTGAAGTGTTTGTGAATGGATAGAGCTGCCGCTGCTGACCTGTGAACTAACTGCCAATTTCCAGACAACACAGACAGGGGAGTTGCTCCAAAGAACCTTCTAAACAGGTCCATATCCCCATATCCTTTCTTTCCCACGACCTCTGGTGGGTGGTGGGCTAAAATGGAAGTTAAGGCATTTAAGGACCATCATTAAAAATAAGGTTTGAAAAAATTAAAGTTACAGCTAATGTTGTCCTTTGCTCGGAGTCCTGAGAGCTGATGCTGGGTGACTTGATTTAGGCTTCAATGACCTTCTCCACACACGTCTGTGAGCCCTTGGAGAACTGACAGGAACACCCAGCAGTATGTCCAAAGTGTGCCTCTGATACTCTGGCCATTGAATGATGCTGTGTGCCCAACAGAAATCTCACCAGTGGTCCTCTGTGTTCAGCAATATGCTGTTCTCTTTTTATTTCCATATAAATTTCTACCTCATGAAGTTCTTGGCACCCATCAAATGAGAAATCACTTAAAAGAAAGAAGTTTCCTCTGGAAAAACAGGAGACTTGGGGCTGGAGAGATGGTTCAGCAGTTAAGAGCACTGACTGCTCTCCCAGAGGCCCTGAGTTCAATTCCCAGCAACCACATGGTGGCTCACAACCATCTGTAATGGAATCTGATGCTGATGCCCTCTTATGGTATGGATGAAAAAAAGATCACTCATCAATCGATCAATCAATCTTAGAAAAACAGGGGCTCAAATTGAGGTTTTGCCTTGCTCTAAGTTGCTCCGTTGTGCAAAACAGTGATGTTTTTTAGGTTGTGCCTTTTTCGGTTTTGTGTGTGTGTGTGTGTGTGTGTGTGTGTGTGTGTGTGTGTGTTTTTAAGGCAGGGTCATACTATGTTGTCTTAGCTGGATCTGTTTGTAGACCAGGCTGGCCTTGCATTCCCAAGGACCCATCTGTCTCTGCCTAAGTGCTGGGATTAAAGGTGTGAGCCACCATGCCTGGCTTTGATACCACTTTGAGAACGAGGGTGACCCACACTTGGGTGGGTGGGGAGACAGCACCATATGTGTGACACCACCCACACAGCACAAACTATAAGTGACTCCTTCCTAAAAGTACAAATGGTGCCAGATTGGGACTGTAGGCACACACCTGTGTATTAAACCCAGACTTGAGAACTTAGCAGACCCACAGACTCCAGAAAAGGTACGACATGCTCACCTGGACCCCAGAAGGAGGAGGGCACCTAATGCTCAGTAGTCCCCAAGTTGCCACATGACCAACTGGTATATGTGTCAAGTGACTTTCAGGCATAACATTTTCCACTGTCCCAGGATCTTCAGCTCATCTTGGTCCTGCTGTAGACATACATGGACTACATGAAGTGTCATCTCTGTCTGCTCATCCATATGAATCTGCTGTCCACCTGTCCATCTGCTTATTTGTCTGAACCTGGTTGTACCCTTCACTATCACCGCCTCTACCACACCCCAGTCCTGTAGCCCACAGACTGCAGTCCTACCAGCTGTTTGTCTTATATACACACAACTCTGTCAGGCCTTCTGGAGACCCCTTGAATCTGCTGTGGCTTTTCAGCCCTTTGAAGCCATTCTGTAACCTACATACAGATCATAGATAGACGGACAGATACATAGATCTACTGTGTTTTATGTGACTTGAGAGTTAATACTAAGATTGGAATGAAAGAACCTGCAAGGATCAGCCTTGGCTTGGAGAGAATTTCTGAGAGAAGGGGTGTCTGTGAGTGGAGAAAACAAGCGACTCAAAGTCAAATCAAGGGTCCAAGCTGGTGGCCCATATTCTGCTGGAGACAGCTTTCCCGCCTGCTTTCTCTCTGTTCTGCTTTCTTTCTCTCTGATATGATTTCTCTGGAGATCTTTAGACAGTTCTCTAAGCAGTTCCCTCTTGCTATTCTAAAAAATTCTCTGGATAGCTCTTCTCTTGCAGATCATAAGCCCACTTTTATTTTACATATCAATCTAGTCATTTGCTCTAGGGTTCCCTTTGATTATCCTATGAATAAGCATCCCCTGACCTAGCCCTTTGATTCTTAGGAGACAGTAAGCACACATTTTCTTTTAACATTGCAAACGAATTCAGAGATCTGTCTACCTCTGTTAAACACAGATTTTCAGCTAGATTGGTGAGACCCCATCCTAAAATGACCATTTCTACCACACCTGGGTCTAACCTTGCTCTGTCCCAAGCTGATCCTGACCTTGGGAATCTGTCTGCCTTTGTAAGCATAAACAACAACAACAACAACCAAACAAACGAACCTTAGCTGGATGGGATCTCCTGCAATCTCCACTCCTTAGGCCTCTTTATCTCCTTCCTTAGGGTCTTTCTGACCGGCTGGCTCACAGTGAGGCTGCCTCTGTTCCTTCAGATCATGAAGCCCCTCCTATAATACACATCACATTCTTATTTTTTGCATAGCTGAGAAATTAAATATTTTCAAACTTGTGTTTTTAGAGTTCTTTTCACAGCCTTAAGGGCTGTCCTGAAGGTCCCAGTGTTTATCATTTTGCTGAGACATTAGCTACACCTTTGCCACCAGGATTAGTGCTGTCTCTGATTATCATGGAGTCACTAACATTAACAGGGAGGACACTCCTTGGAGGAATGTAAAATATGTACATTATTATATAATCAAGCCTTATGCCCACGGCAGCCATGGACACTCATGGAGGCCCACACCTGCTAACTCTGTCCCAGGGGCAGGAACTATGTCATTCTGTCCCCACCAAGGCCATACTGGACCCGGCAAGAACCTACGTTTGTCTTGGTCAGGTTTCCAAGGAAAACTGAACTGCTTGGCAAATTGCTGACAAGGAAACGAGTGTACTTTATGAATTTATTGTTAGTAAGTGATCAATAAACTCTGACACTATGGAAGGGCACGAAAGTGTTTGTTTCTGACAGCATGCTTATAACTAGGGGTGCTGCTGAAGGCTCTCTCCTTGACCTAACATGTCTGACTCCCTCAAATCTTCTCTCTGATAGGTCAGCTAACCCCAAATGCCCACTCTTGCTATACAATCATACTTCTTGTCTGCAGCTCTCAAAATCTTATCCACCTGGCCTGCTTTCAACATTCTTACTGTCTCAGTGAGAATCCTCTTACCCTTCATGTCTTAGCAATTTTCTTTTACGTTCAAATTGTGTGTGTGTGTGTGTGTGTGTGTATACATACATGTGTATTCATGTTACTGTGAGTTCATGAGTGCACATGTATGTATATACATGTGGAGGCCAGAGAACAATCTGGGTGTCATTCCTGAGGAACCACTGATCTCACTTTGAAGCAGGGTCTCTATATGGCTGAGAAACAAGACTGACTGCCTACTGAGCCTCAGAGACCCGTAAGTTTCTGCCTCCCCAGTGCTGGGATTCAATCCTGGACCACCGCATCTGTTATATTTATTAATTGGGGGGGGGGTGCATGTGCGAGTGCACCATACATGCATGTGTCAGTCAGGAGACAACTTTGCAGTCAGTTCCAGCCATCTACCTTCACCTAGGAATGGAACTCATGTCCCAGGTTTGTACCACTGGGTAGCAAACATCTTTGCTTGCTGAGCCATCCTGCCAACGCCACTTCTGGGTTTTTACATGGTTCTGGAGATTAAATCCAGGTCCTTGTGCTTTCAGAGCCAGCACTGTAATGACTGATGTATCTTCCTAGTCTCCTGTCCTGTCCTCTCCTCTTTTCTTGGCCATTGAAGAAGAGGAGGTGGGAAGAATCTAAGGGCTGGTGAGTGCAGAGTTCCAAAAGTGACACGGCTATTAGGTACCATCACCTCACAGCCATTGTAGTTGCCTGCAGAAAACCTGCACACGATCAAGGCAGTCAACGACTTGGTGTGACTCCCTGGTGGAGGAGCTTTGGGCAGTTGATGGTGCTGAGGGAGGAAGAGTCATGACCCTTTAGGGATATGGGTACTGGTACATTGTTCGTGTCCTGGGCACACACCTATGCACACATAGGCTGCACTAATGGACTCAGGACCTTATTATTAACAACGACAAAGGGTGGAGCTGCAGGTGGGTGGGAGATGGAGTGGGAGCACTAGGAAGTGTCAGGCAGAGGCATGGGAAGACACAGTGATAACAGTTGTATAGACATATGAAATTTTGAAAGAATAAAAATAATACATTTTTTAAAAAGCTGTTACAGCTCTTTGACTCACTGACTCTCTTCTCTATGATCCCTTTCTCCCCCTCTCCCCTTCCTTCTCACCCCCTCTCTCCCAGTGTTCCTGGCTGGCAGCTGCTGCTTCTCCTCTTTCTCCTCTTCCTCCTCCTCCTCTTCTTCCTCGTCACTCTTTCTTTTTGTCCTTCTCTGTCCCCTCTCCCCTCTTTTTCCCTTCTTACCCTTCTTTCCCATGTCCTCAAATAAACTCTCTTCTACGCTAAAAAGAAAAAAATACATAAATAAAAAGCCGTTATAACATGAGTGAGAAGAAAGACAAGAGTCATGGTCTCCTTGGTGCTAACTCAACATTTACTAGACGACAGCTCTGTGTAAAAGGGCAGAGAAGACAGACCTCTGGGAGATGGGGCAATTGGAGGTGGAGAGCAGGCTTAGGGTGTAGCCCCTCCACCCAGCATGCTCTCCCAGGCGCTACCTTGTCTTAGGAGACACCTGAAAACTGCCAGACCTTCCTCTCCTTATGCTGCTTTCAGAAAGGAAAGAGCAAGTGCAAAGGTGGGGACAGAGGCAGCCCACAGTCACATCAGGTCATGGAAGTTCACTCCCTGTAGGACATGAAGACAGAGGCCAGAAGCTGGGTCACTGACGATGGTGGGAGGCAGAACTGAGGACCCACCCCCACCCCGCAGCAGAGGTGCCAGGTCCTGCTGAGCCACTGAACGCCACACCCTCTTGCACCATGCCTCTTCTTGCATCAGGATGAGATTGTTGCCCTGGATGTCACACAGAGGCATATGATCCCACCCTCTTCCCTGTTCCTCACCAAACATCTCTGTCTTGTCAGCAGACCTGGAAAGCAAGGGAAAGCCAGGAGAGCCCAGCTTCATCTTCATCATGGTTAGAGTCATGGGCTCATGACAGCAGCACAGATGGCTACTTCTTGGTCCAGGATCTGACCTCCACTCACACTCCTCAACTCTGACAACTTACCCAAGCTCTGGCTTTGTGGACATGGATGCTACCAGCCCCAGGCAGGCTTCCAGGTATGGACACCTTTGTGTTCTTTCCCGGGGTGAAGATCCTGGAAATGACCTTTCTCTTAGCTTGTATGCCACCCTAGAAGGGTGTGCTTGCCTCCTCTGCCTGTGTTAGGTCCCTTTCATTGGGACACAACATCCTAAAACTAGTTCCTTGGTAGCAGCTAGGCAGGATACCAGGATACAGCATAGTGAGGTGTCCTCTGGTGTGAGCCCTCACTTCAGTAACTCAGGATCGTCCCATTCTCCTGCTACTTCATTTGGAGTGAGGTGGTCCAGAGTCACTTCCAGAAGGAAGGGTGGTGTGTATGTGTGTGTGTGTGGTGTATTTTCTGTAATGTGTTGTGTTATGCATGTGTGCTGTGTGTGTTATGTATATAATTTGTGGCATATGTGTATTGTGTGTTATACGTGATGTATGTGGTTTTGTTTTTTGGTTTTGTTTTTTGCTGTGCTCTGTGTTAATTGGATCTGAAACCCAACAAAGGGTTTGAGCTATGTGTCCCCCTAACCCCAAGTTGTTTTGGAGGCAAGCTTCCATTTTCCTGGGTTTCTATTCCCCCCCCCCCGTTCCCTGCATGCTTTATCTCTATCCTCCACTCTGTCTATCATGGTGTTTTTGAGCTTCTGTACTTTGCATGCAGTGCAGGGCCAGACTCCTGACCCACATAATAACCTTTTGTGCCTTATCTGACTCTGACTCTCTCCAGGGGCAGGGCAGGGAGCAGTTCCCACAGAAGGAATGAGAGTTCCGTGTGGTGACAATCTCTTTCTGTGTGTAGGGCACAGGTGATTCTCACGTATCCTGTGGAGTGGGTACAGAGGCAAAAGGAGAAAGCCATGTTGCAAGGGCAGGGGCCATTGCAGATCCCCAGAACTTGGAGCATCTACCCAAAATTCCTCATTCTGCTTTTGTGCTTCCTGTACTCTTACAGATTCTATTCATAGTAATCAGACTCAAGCCTTGGGAATACTGTGAGAACAGCTAACCCCCCCCCCACACCTGCATTACAGAGGAATCCCTACCCTGGCTGTCAGACCCCCAATCAAAGAATAAACAGAAGCTGAGCATGGATGTGCACATCTGAAATCCCAGCACTTGGGAGGCAGAGAAGAGAGGTCCATTATACATTTGAGGCTAGCTAGTTTGCATAGGGAGTTCCAGTTCTGGTTACACAGACTAGGTTATGTAGATCCTCTCTCTCAAAAAAGGGATAGAGGTGTGGCTTAGATGCTCAGGGCGTGTACACTTGCTGTCCTTTGTCAGGATCTTAGTTTGGTTCACAGCATCCACATCAGGCATCCCACAAACACCAGCTCTAGAGTATTGGACACCTTTTTCTGGCCTCTCTGGGCACCTATACACATGTAACATATATGCAAATAGAAAGATAGACAGACCCCAAGACAGACTGTAGGACAGACCTCAGGATACACTCCTAGGGCAAATCTCTAAATTAGACATTCAGGACCTACCCTCAGGACTGATACTCCTCTCTCCACCCCATCACAGGCCCTAACACAGACCCCTCAAGACAGATCCCTGAGACCAGACATCCTGGGACAACCTTCTACAAGACAATTTCTTCTAGACAGAGACCCATGCCAATCTTCCAAGCAGGCATCTCTTTATTACTGATGGTCATAGTCTAGTCTAAGAGTTTCCAGATTCTCGGCATCTTATTCAGAAAACTCAAATAAAGACACACACAGGTTAGCAAAAGTGGTGAGGACTTTATTCAAAGGGAAGTAACAGCACAGCTCAGAATGTTCTTTGAGAGAGCAGTAGGTCACACAAGGGAGGGTACTCAAGAGTCCTGGTTACCCTTTGGGGCTTTCCTTTTAAGAGCTTCAGGAGAGGGGCTGGAGAGATGGCTCAGGGGTTAAGGGCACTGACTGCTGTTCCAGAGGTCCTGAGTTTAATTCCCAGCAACCACATGGTGGCTCACAACCATCGGTAATGGAATCTGATGCCCTCTTCTGGTGTGTCTGAAGACAGCAACGGTGTGCTCATATAAATAAAATAAATCTTTAAAAAAAAAAAAGCCAAAAGAGGTTCAGGAGAAGGAGGAGTCAGTTGCTGGGAGGTGGCATGCTGGTGGTTCTCTGTTTTGATTGACAGGCTTGGATTATGTAAGCCTTTGCTCACTACACATGTCTTTTCCCAAAATGCATCTGATTTTTAATAATCTTTATGCTCCGTTATACCTAGCTATAAGATGGTAAATAGAGGGTTCTCTCCAAAAGTTCACTCAAGGGATATAGTTTGCCTTAATGTGCATTGTTCTCCGTAACTGGTCTAGGATGGCTCAGCCCATCTCTCTTGGTTTCAGGATGTGTTCTAGGATGTGTTTGAATAGAAATGGGATGTTATCAAGGGTTGGAAAAGGAGAGGAACTCACCTCAATTGCTTAAAGCAGGTACACAAGCAGCCTGGTGCAGGTGTGTCCTGGCTTGCTATGCTATTTGTGCCGATCTCTTGTTGGATAATCTCTGCGTCCCTGGGGCAGCATAACCCCTTTCCACACACTGAGAAGAGGAGGACAGAAGCCCGGAGCAGACACGATCTCCTTCATGGTGCAAGGGATGAGGAGACAGTGAGCCCTGGCCTGGAGACAAGCCCTTGCCTCAAAGCACATCCCCCATTCACGAAGCATCTCGGCCCCACCTGGCATTCTGCCCAGTTATATTTCCTTTTTCTTCTCCTATTCTCTTGTTACCTGTAAATACTTGTGTGTATACATGTGTTCCTGCATGCACATGAACATACTTGTTTTAGAGCCAGAACTCATTTAGGGCAATCTGTCCTTGAACTTGCCATGTAGCTGAGGCTGGCCTTGATCTTCTGATCCTCCTGTCTTCACCTCTTGTCTTAGTTAAGGTTTCTATTGCTATAAGTACTATAACCAAAAACAACTAGGGGAGGGAAGGGTTTATTTCAGTTTATAACTCTTAGGGCCATCATTGAGGAAAGTGTTAGGCCCAAAGGAAACTCCAATACCCCAAACCCTAAATGCCCAGAAATGAGCTCAACCTGGGCTATAGGAGGATTTCTGGCAGTTGGATAAAATCCAGCATTCCTCAGGAACTTGTGAAGCTGGCTCCTACTCACCAAAACCAGTTACTTCTCTAACCTCTGGCAGAAGGGACTTATGGCCAACTGTGGTGCCTATTAGCATATCAAAGCACAGCCGGTCTCAAGGCTCACTCAGTGTCACACGTACCTGTAACCTGTGACATTTCAAAGTCCATGCTAGCTAGCATCCTATCCCTTCTCACTTTAGACTCCCTCCAGCTCATGGCTGCCCTCATTCTCCGTATCCTCCTGCTATTCTTGCTCTGTGCCTTGCATCTCTATTTTGCCCTATGTTTTCTCCATTCTCTATCCCCTGCTGATCTCTCTCTAGCAGAGAGCCCCAGCCAGGCCCAGTCTGCTGACTCTGTTCAGTGGACTTCTTTCTCTCCCTGCTCTGGACTCTTCCAGATGCCCCTGGCTGTTGGTTCTCTTATATCTACAATAAAAACATTCCCATCAGCCATACCACAGAGTGGTCATTGCTGTGTTTATACAGAAAGTCTAGGCAGGAACCTGGAGACAGGAACTGAAGCAGGGACTGTGAAAGAATGTTGCTTACAGGCTTGCTTCCAACAGCTTGCTCAGTCTGCCTTTTTTTTTTTTTTTTGAGACAGGGTTTCCCTGTGTAGCCCTGGCTGTCCTGGAACTCACTCTGTAGACCAGGCTGGCCTCGAACTCAGAAATCTGCCAGCCTCTGCCTCCCAAGTGCTGGGATTAAAGGCATGTGCCAACATTGTCCTGCCAGTCTGCTTTCTTACACAACCAAGACCACCTTGCACATGGATGGCACCACCTCCAGTGGGCTGGGCCTTCTTCTACCAATGATCAACTAAGAAAATGCCCCCACAGGCTTGCCTACAGACCAATCTGATGGAGACTTTCTCTCATATGAAATTCCCTCTTCCCAGGTGACCTAGTCTTGTCTCAAGTTGACATAAAAACTAGCCAATACACCTCCCAACTGCCCTCCCCCCCAACATTTTGAACCTAAGAAAATTGTGTGTGTGTTACATGGACATGTGTGTTTGCTCAGGTGTGGAGGTCTGGGGATGCTGTTGAGTATTCTGATCTACCAAGTTCCATTTTATTACCTTGAAGCAGGGTTTCTTATAGACTAGCCAGCAATGCCCAGTGAGTCACTTTCTGTAACACTGGGGTCACAAATGCACACAGCCACCTCTAGCTTTTTACATCGGTGCTTTGGGTTTGTGCTCAGGTCTGGGGGCTTACACAGCAAGTGACCTTCTTACATACTCACTGCCTTGTCTCCTCAGTCCCTGAGAGAAAAAAACATTTTAAGTCAAGCATATATACTTCTAATTGGCAATCAGGAGAGAGAGAGAGAGAGAGAGAGAGAGAGAGAGAGAGAGAGAGAGAGGAGAATTAGGGGTTTAAGGCCAGCCTTGGCTACATATTGAGTTTGTAGCCAGCCTGAGCTACATGAGACACTGTCTCAAAAAATTTTAGAAATGCAGTTTTAATGTTAGCATAGGATTCACTTTTGTGGTTTAGAACTGGCTTTCGAAATTCTTACAGCACATATACTGCCCTGTATAGTGGTGACACACTCATGTGACCACCACTCAGGTGACATTATAACGAGTTTCTAGTAGGCCCAAGAAGGTCTCCCGTGTCTGGTCCCAAGAAACACTTTCCAGAGATCATCCCTATGATCACATCTGATTTTATCGTTAGAGACAGAGTCACCTTTAGTCGAGCTTTCCTGGAACTTGCTGTGTGGCTCATACTGACCTCAAACCCATGGAGAGTCTCCAACTTCAGCCTCTGGAGTGCCAGGATAGCAGGTGTGAGTCCCCGATGGTCACTTTATCTCCATTGCTCAGTTTATTCCTTTGTAAACATCAGGAAAGTGGGGAGTCACTATAGATGTGCCATGTGACTTTCTGGTCCATGCCATTGCTGAGGTTCTTTGGAGATACCCAGGTCACCCTAAGAAGCAGCCTGATGCTGTTGTCTTCTGACTGGAACTGTCTGACTTGGAAGATAACCTCCTGCTGATGCTCCATCTGATTAATGAGCATGAGATGTAGTTATATTGGGGTACCGTGACATTGCGTTTGAGGAGCCTAAACCCAGAGTCTGGTGATGTTCTTTCTAGATGAGATAAGGTTTCAGGAGCCCTCCTGGCTCTAGCTTTCAGAAAGCCAGAGCAAGGCTATGCTAGGCGGCAGGTGCCTGTGCTTGTTGAACTTGCTCTCTTCACTCATCTCTGCTTCCCACCCCTCCAGGCTCTCTCCTTCTGCAGGTGAGTCTGCAAGTACAGCAGCTTTACATGGGCTTGCTCCAACCCTCTCCGACCCACAAAGGGAGGGACAAAGAGAAGGGTGACAGCCTTCAGAAGGGCTATAGAAAAAATAGGCTTAAGTCCTGGGAGCTAGAGATGTGTCAGAACAGCACTCACCAGGGGATCATCCAGCCGGAAACAAACACAACTCTAGAGTTTCTGTTCCAAGTTCCTGGGAGCCCTGGAGGAAGGAGGAAGAGGTGGCTCTTTCCTGGCAGAAAATCTGAGAGAAGGGGAAGGATGATGGAGAGAGAGCTTGAGGCAAGTCTGGAATACACAGTGAGCTCCAGGCTAGCCTGGGCTACATGGTCAAACCCCCTTTTCAAAAAAAGTAAACAAGAAGAAATGAAGGAGAAAGAGGAATCATAGAAGGAAGAGAACACACACACACACACAGAGACAGACAGACAGAGAGAGAGAGAGAGACCCTCAGGCTAGATGATGGAAGCAATAGGGAGTGGGAGGGAAGATGGAGAAGATGCCAAGGTGAAAGACTCTGAGGAAGCAGCATTGAGATGCAGAGAGAGACTCAGGAGGCTTCAAATCTCTCCTAAGGCTTCTGGCCAAGAACTGGTGGAAGGATTCATTAAATCCCTAGTGATAGGCTTGGTATGGAGAGCACTTGTTTGCTCATGATCCCTCAGGACCTGGGCTCTCTTCTCCAGGGCTTCCCCACCCCCACTGCCTGTGCCTCTCGTGGCAGAGCTGTGAATGGAGGGTCAAGACAGTGGAGGAACTCTGAGGGGAGAGAGGCATGACCTGACTGCCCACCCTCAGTCAGACTCAAGGAACTGGAGCCATCTGATCCCTGGGGACCTGAGATCCATTGCTGGGCTTCTATGAGAACCCTGAGGAAGCCTGCTAGGCCAGGGCTCAGGACCACCTTCAGGCTTCCTTTGCCATCCCCACAGCCCAGCCCTAGACCCATGGTGACTCTGGTTTCCAAACCAATAACAGAAATGTCCTGACAGGTGTATTTTGAAGTAGACAAAGGGACAGAGTTGGTTTTACTTTGTTAGTTTTGTTTTAGCTTGGAAGACAGAGTCTCATATATCTCCTGATTGGCTCAGACTATAGCTGAGGACCTTGAATCCTTGGCACTCCCTCCCTCCCCCTCCCAAGTGCTGGGGTGACAGGTGTTTGCCACCATGCGCTGCTCTGTTTTTTATCTTTCTAATGGTACATAATGATCACACAGATCCCTGGCGCACAGTGTGATAATTTAGCACCTACTACATATACAGTGTGTGATCATACGGCAGAGGCGGTGTTTTCATCTGTTTACACAATCGTTGTTCAATAGCATTTCAAATCCCCCTCAAGAAAGGCATAGTAGGTGGTACATGCCTGGGCTCTCATCACATGGGAGGCTGAGGCAGGCGGGTGCAGAGTTCAAGGCTAGTCCATGCTCCAGAGTAAGAGTCTACCTCAAAATTAAACAAAAGCTGAGCATTGTGGGCTCAGGACCCTACCTCCAGCACTTGGGAGGTAGAGGCAGGAGGATTAGGAATTCAAAGCCAGCCCTGACTACTCTTGAGCCACCTGAGATCCTGTCTCAGTAAGCAAACAAAGATACATTAATTAAGTTGTTGGAAAGCTACCTTATTTTAAAAAATAGAGCCTTTTCTTTCGCTCTTTTTCTTTTTTGGGTAGTTTTTTAAAAACATATACAACACACACACACACACACACACACACACAATGAGTACATGAGTGTTTTGCTTGTATGCCTGTGTACCATGTATGTGTCTGATACTCATGCAGGCCAGAAGAAGGTATGGAACCCTTTGGAACTAGAGTTACAGATGGTGATGAGCCCCATGTAGAGCTGGGAATTGAACAAAGGTCCTCTGCAAGAGCAACCAGTGCTCTAACCATTGAGCAACATCTCCAACTACCCCTTGGTATACTCTTGTTGTTTTTATGAGACAGAGTTTCTCTGTGTAGTCCTGGCTGTCTTAGAATTCCCTCTGGAGATCAGGCGAGCCTCAAACTCTGAAATCTGCCTATCTCTGACTTTTTTTTTTTGGCTAGGATCTCATGTAGTAAATTCCAGAACAACCTGAGCTTCTTTGAGTGAGGCCTTATCTCCAAGAAACAGATCCAGGATGTGAGATTTCCATGTCCTGTTCTTCACTTGCAGATTTTATTCATTTCTCCAACAAAGTCATTGCACATATGCCCACAGGGTTTCTGTGGCCACACGAGACTTAGGGTCCTTGCAGATAGACAGGACAAACATGGCTCCTGATTCCAGCAGACACATGGATTTCTCAGTGGTCACAGCCACTCTTTAAAGCAAAGAGTGGGTGGAGGGATGCTAGGGCTGTGGATCAGGTGCCAGCTTCAGCTTGTGTTGTAAATGCCTTGTGCAGGTTGCCTTGGCCAGCACAGGCTTCCTGGCTCCGTTTTTTCGTTTGTTTGTTTGTTTTGTTTTGTTTTGTTTTTTCCCCTGCATGTAGTTGGGGACTACGGGTCGTTGGGATAGCTCCTGAAGCTCAAAGATGCTTTGTTCTCCTTTGCTCTGCGCTGTAGTAATCATGTTGGAATGGCTCTCCAGGGCAGGGCAACTGACAGGAAAACGAGAACAGCCCAATGCAAGCTTCCTCCACCCAGGCCAAACCAGCTTGAGCATAGTTGTGTTTCCCAGAAGGCTCAGCCTTTTTTAAAGGGATTGCTGGTAATTTCAAGCACCATTTTCCAGCAATGTAGTTAAGGTGATGGGTGCATACCTTACATGTATGTTAAAGTATCATATTGAATCATGCTCATATGGACAATGAATAAATGCAAATTAGTGCCTCACAGGGACCAGAGAGGGAAACCCGAGACTTCTGGTTTCCAAACCAGTTTGAATCTACTTCCTTAGTATTAGCTAGTTTCACTCCTTGAAGACAGAAGAGATGAGTGAACCCAAGGTGTGGAAAATAGTCTGGATTCTGGTGATGGCAATGACTCTGATGGTGTGTGTGTGTGTTCATTAATTATAGAGCCAGATGCCAAGTGCACGGGTTCACAGAGGGAGAGGAGACTAAGGTAGGCCCTGAGGAAAGCAGACAGAAACAGACTGTAAAGGTGAGTCGAAGGATGAGCAACGACAAGTCCAGACGAAACTCTGGCACCTAGCCGCAGGCCTGGTGTCTGCCACGATTGCAGAGGCTGGAGGAAAACCTCTGTCCATGTGTCCTCCCCTCTGTCTACTCATCTGCTCCTTAAGCCACCATCTTTCTGTCGGTTCATTCCTCTACAAGAGTATTTCTCAATTGTTCAGTGAACTGTTAGGAGCCAAGCTCTGTGCAGATGAAACTGAATTCTGATTCAAGCTGGATAAGACAGGTTGAACAATTTTCTAACGCACTAAATATGAACATTGAACAGGAACAGAGGGACATGGGGCTGGGTGGGATGGCTAAGAGAACAATCAGTCACACACAGGAGGCAATTCCTCTGCTTCCATTCTCTGTGACGCTACTATGTGTTTCAGTGGCAAACTATGTGCTTAGAGAAAGATGCCCAATCCATCTTCTCTTCAGCAACCTGGGGAAAGATGCAGAGGGGCAACCTGCATTAGTCAGCTCAGACTGTGTAAGAAAATACCATAGAGTACGTGGATGGGTGTCTCAACGGTGTATCGCTGGTGGGTCAGGTCTCTATAAGGTTTCTCATCACACCCTCATCGTGGGTATTTTTTCAGTATGGGCATCTCTGATGCTCCTCTTTAGTGTTCATATTTCCTCTTCCTTTTTATGAACACAACATTATTATTACCTTTTGGAGAATTTCGTACAATACAGCTTGATCATAGTCACCCCCCCCCCCCGCTCCTCCCCCAACCCCCAGACACGCCTTCTCCTCCATACTTCTACTATCTGCCCGTTTTTTTCTGTTTTTCCCGGAAGAGACAATCACAAAGTAGATGTACATCCTTTGGCTCTTATCTTCCTCAGCGTTCCTTTAACCTTAGTGGTAGGGATTGTGTTGTAGATGTATCAGTTGGGGCTGGGTACCTAACTGTCCATTGTTCTCTGTGTTTTGTGTATTGTGGCTCTGTCTGCTGCGGAAAGACCCTTCTTTGTTAGGGGACAAAAGCGACACTTCCCTGTGGGTCTAAGGCTAAGGCTTCAGGATGCAGTAAGAAAGAAAGTAGGAAAGAGGCTGTAGCTCTTCTGGAGGCCCTCGGCTCACATTCTTCCTCTACTCATCGTGGGGAGGACCCAGCTCGCAGCTTCATTTGAACTCACCCACCTTTTCAAAGGCTACCATCCCTAACTAGAATTGCAATTTTAAGATCTTGTGGTTTAAAGCCTCAACCAAAAAATTTTGGGAAGACTCAGTTTGTCCCATAACACAGACAATAGCTTTGAAAATAAGAACTCATCTGAAACAAGACACACACCTCTGATAAACTCCCAGAGGGAAGGTGTGACCTGCCTCTCCCACAGCTGGGCCAGAATTGATAGGATCACATCAGAAGAAAAGTGTGGAATACATGCTTACTGGGGGGTGAACTCTAACTTAAGGAGCCTTGGCCATCTCTTAGAGGCAGCCTTGTGATGATCCTCTGGGGCTTGGGAACCTGGTGATCTGTCACAAACACCTTGGGGACTATTGCTTTGTTACATAAAGTTTCAGGCTCCCAATCTTTGGTCTTCCACAATGGTGCATAGCTAAAGGTCTTCTTACTGTAGACAGTCTACCCTGGTGGAAATGGAAAAAAGCCAATGTGGTGGCCAGGTCTATGTCATCTGTGTGCATGGCAATCCCACTGACTGAGGGGAAGGAAGGTAACTTGGGCAGACATTCAGCCTGTGTCATTCCCTGAGTGAGAGGCTTTGGTACCTGAGGGGCATTTGTGGGCTAGCAGGAAGAGTGGCAGGTAAGCTTGGGAGAACCTGTGACTAACGCTCTCTTTGGTAGGGGAGTGCCTGGTATGTTGCGTCATAGGTCCAGTGATAAATCTTCCTCAGATCAAGGGTTATAGCCAGTCCTCCTTCATCCCCAGGCATTTGCTTAACTTCCATATCCACAGCTATGTTCCCAGGCTGGCTGGCTCTCATCTTCTTGTCTGTGCTGAGCTTGGATACCCAGGCCTTCAACAGCAAGCTTGTCAAGTGCTTTGAAGATCCCAAGTATGAAGAGCTACTGCAGCTGGCTCGAAATGGACTGGGACAGACAGCCGAGAGGAAGCAGGTGGTGGTGATTGGGGCAGGCATGGCTGGGCTCACTGCTGCCAAGATCTTGCAGGATGCTGGCCACCAGGTATGTGATGGGGCAGGGGAGAATCTCTTGTGGGAAAATTGGGTTTCAAACAGAGAGGCAGAAGCCCAAACTGTGGACATCCCTGGGGAGCTGGGGCCAAATGAAGCTCTAGGGTCTAGGGTAGCTGGGGTGGAGGGGCAGATAAGCTTGCTCAGTAACAAAGACCAAGTTTCAGAAAGAGGCAGGAAGAAGCTAGTGCTGTTGCTTAGTGATAGGGGGAGGATACCCTGTGGCTTTCATCCTCAGTTCTGAAAAAGGAAGGAAAGGAAGAAGGGAGGGAGGGATGGAAGGATGGAGGGAAGAAAGAAAAGAGGGAGTAAGGGAAAAAGGAAGGAAGAAAGGGAGAGAGAGAATGAAGGGGGTGGACGAATGGATGGAGGACTAGGAAGGGCAGTAAATCTGGGTCCGCCACAGGGGAGGCGGATGTTGTGGGGGGGGAATGTGACGAGCCCCACTGAGTTTATTAAAGAGCTATCTTTCCAGGTGACTGTCCTGGAGGCCTCGGGGCGTGTAGGTGGCAGAATCGAGACTCACCGAGTTCCTGGAGCTCACTGGTATATAGAGCTGGGTGCCATGAGGATCCCTATCAATCACAGGTACTCTTGAGGACAGTAGTGGCAAAGAAGGAAGGCCAGAATCAGGGCTGTCACACCAAGAGGCCAGTGGAGACAACAGTGGATGGATGGAAGCCCAGGGGTTAGCATCTGACTCAATTCATTTGCCAGCCCTAGGGTAGCCTAGGAGCCTCTCCCAGCCTTGGTGTTTAATCCATGTGAGAAGATAACTGTACTCCGTTTGACTGCCAAGCAGGCTGGGCTGAGGATCACAGAAGACAGGTGGTCCAAGATAAACCTGTTGCAAAGTCAAAAGCAGCCTACTGAGTTTGCGAATGACTGGAAGCCTAGCATCCTCCCAGTAGGACCTTTCTGAACGGGTGAGAAGTTTGGAGAATGCAGCTAGAAGGCTAGTGAAGGTAGTGAACATATAGCCTCCAGGAAGGATGCTCCAAGGACACACTCCAGGGACAGGGACACCCTTCACTGTGCCTCCAGGAACCCAAGTGGTCTCATTTGAAAATGTGAAGGTTGAAGATTCTACACAAAGTGGCAGAGATCTCTGCCAGCATAGAAGGTCACTAGTAGGGAGTCTTGGCCTCATGACTTCTAGTCTTGTATGATGACCAAGGTACCTAGCATTCCTTTCATGGAGGAAGGGCCAGGGTGGTCTTGGTGAATCCATGGGAGAAAGAGGTACTGTTGGCTCTCGGAGCCTGAGGAGTCTCTGACCCCCTTCCACAGGCTTTCTCATGAGCTCGTCAACAAATTCGGGCTGATGTTAAAGGAATTCTGCCCTTGCAACAACCAGACCTGGGTGCTAGTCAACGGAGTTCGGCAGCGCTCAGGGGAAGTTCAGGCTGACCCTGGCCTGCTGGGCTACTTAGTAAGAGCTGATGAGGTGGGGAAGACGGCAGAACAGCTCTTTGATGCTTCACTGAGAAAGGTAAGGCAAAGTGAGGGGAAAACTCCCTCTTCCCTCAGGGCCACCCTGTAGAAATACTTTCAAGTTCTCCTGGTTCCCCAGGGAAGAGCTTTGGGTCAACCTCAGACCCATGAGTACAGGATGTCTACACCAGATTGGCCCTTACTGGCCTCCTTCCCTCTCGTGGCTCTGTCCTGTGTCAGCCACTGGCTCTTCAGGGAATATTCTCGGACGACAGACATCTGTGCATATACAGACATGTACAAAGTAGCTATCATGAAATCATCATGGTGGGAGTTCATTGTAGAGAGAGACCTACAAGCTGGACTCTGGGGCTGGATGTGTTGTGTGATCCCTTGAAAATTATTTGTGGGTTCCCTTCTCTCCTCTCTATATTTCCAG
>JADRCH010000639.1:302951-355270 GCA_019843965.1 Rhynchomys soricoides | reverse complement strand
CACACACACACACACACACACACACACACACACACACTGTTGAACAAGCATAGTAGAGGTGCATGGATGGGACAGGGTTAACAATCTATGTGGGCTGACCCTCACCACATGCCCTCCATGTCTTCTTCCCTCTTAGATTGTGGAAGAGCTGAAGAACAGCAGCTGCCAGGAGGTCCTGGAGAAGTATGACTCCTTCTCCACCAAGGTCAGTCCTGAGACTTTATGTCCCACTGTGCCCTGAAAGCCTGCAGCAGGACTGTACCTAGGGCTGATTGTGTTGCACTTTACTAGTCTTCCTTGTCTACCCTGAGAGAATGCAAGCTCCAGCAGGGGAGGAAGGGAGAAAGAGGGAGAGAGGGAAGGAAGGATCAATGGAAGGAAATAAACAGAAAGCACTCCGAGGAGGGCAGTCCAGGCTACTTTTTCAGAGCTTGCTGCATCAAAGGAGTCCTCCACAATACCTGCCGAATCAAAGGCAGATAGAAGTGTGGGAAGCCTTATAAAGGTGTGTGTTGCTTAATGTTTCAAAATGTATCCTTAAATGTATCTTTAAATGTTTACATAGTTTTGCAAAAGTCACAATGCTTACTTGCATGTTGCGGTGTCACTTGGCTCCATACTCGCTAGGGACCACTGTATGGAGGTCACCACTGATGAAAACATCTTTTGTAACACATGACCACACTGAAAAATCGGGAAAGGCTGGGGCCATGGATATAGCCCACTGGTATAAGAGCTGATCTGCCGTGAGGCCCTGGATTCAATCTCCTGCACTACAGATACAAGAACACAAAGAAAGTTTCTGATCGAGCCCTGACTGGAGGCTGTTGGTTCTGGAGCCAACCCACCCATGGGCCTGGCCAGGGGAGGATAATAGGTATTCTCTAGCTGATCCTGAGATAGAAGCTGATAGTCACTCTCAGGTCCTGACCATTCTAAGTAGGCTGTGGTTTGCCTCTGTGGGCTGCTTGCTTCAGATGTTGGGTGGATCAAAGCCTGTTGTCATGTGTAGTCTGACCACTGCATACTCAAGGTTTGGTGTGAGGAAGAGATAGAACGAGAGAGAGAATAAAGACAAGTCAGAGATGGACAAGACCCACGTCCGCTGTAACATACACTCAGACTTGGGGCACAGAGAACCTCTCTGTACCTTGATATTGATGGACCTAACAGGTCTGGCTTGTCTTCAGGTGCCTTAGTATTGCAGTTCCTAGGATTTATGGCCCCAGTTTTACTCTGGTTTAAGCGAGTATGTTGAATAGAGGCATTTTTCCCCCAACCAGTGGTACCCAGCCAATCTATCAGGTTCTTCCAGTGCCTGGCCTTTAGCCCTGCCTGCACTCGTGACAGGGACCAACTCAGCCTCAGGCAAACTGGATGGTCATCCACTCTAACTAGTGAAGCCATTTCAGCCAGGTTTATCATGTCCACGATGGTTTTATCAGAGACAATGAGCAGAGACAAGGCATAGGACACTATCAGGGCAACAGGTGCACCAGGAGCCAGCGCTGAGGTCACTTGCTGATGGGGTGGCTGGTCAGCAGGTGATGGGGCAGGAGTGGGAGGTTGGAGCAGGAGTGGGAGGTCGGGGCAGGATGAGATGTTTCTGGTACTCAGATTCTTCTAGAAGCCAGGCTGGGTCCACATGGATGGACATGGAGACAGTGTCAGCTTTCCCACCTAACAAAGCAGGACTCCTTGCCATTATCTGAGAAGATTGCAGGGATTAGAGGCTAAGAAGAGAGTCTTTAGGCTGAAAACTATAGCTAATATAGCTATTCTCTCTGAATAACAAGGGGATCATGTCTGGAGACATATGCAAGGTAGCCTTGGGGCCCAGAGGGTGCACACCTGTCCCATCCTGTCCAGGTCTGTTCCTTGCTGTCCCTAGGTAGAAAGCAATTGCTCACATGTTGTCTCCTTGTATATTCTCACCCGCTTGCCTTATTTCCTCATGCACGTGGACAGGAGTACCTGATCAAGGTGGGGAACCTGAGCCGAGGGGCCGTGCAGATGATTGGCGACTTGCTGAACACAGACTCCGGTTACTATGAGGCCTTTACAGAGACTCTGCGTGGCATCATCTCCTTTTTCCAAGACCCCCGGTGAGAAATGGGATCACTAGTTACTGATGAGAATAGTAGTGAAGGGGGGGGGGGGACTAAGAAACTGAGAGAGAATCCTCCCCACCCCCAGAATAGGAAGCCAGGTAATCTCATTCAGGAGGCAGAAGCAGGTGGATCTCTCTGAATTTAAGGCTAATCTCAAAAAAAAAAAAGAAAGATAGAAAGAAAGAAAGCAAAGCAAAGAAAAGAGGCAGAAGGAAGGAGTAATCAGGGATCCTGGCTCCAAGAAATCTCAAAGTCACTCACTGGAGTGGGTGGGGGCGTTAAACACCTAGCATTGAACGTGGAGCCAAGCCTTCTTGACATGCTGCCTACCTTGGGACCCCACTCTGAGGACCTCTGATTAAGGGTCTGCCAACAGTGTGTTACTGTAAGCTTCATCTGTTCTATGACAGGGACCGTGACCTCAGCCCTGCTTCAAGGGACACTTGTCCACTTCCAGCCCGGGAAGACTGGGCTGCAGGGATGTAAACCCAAGACTCCAGTCACCACTGGTCACTGACCATGTGATCTGTAGCTATAAAGATAAAGGGCGCCAGGCAAGGTGGTATGCACCTGTGATGCCAACACTCAGGAGGATGTGGAGGCGGGAGGACCTGAAGTTCCAGGCCCAGCTTATCTCAAAATACAACAGCAAAAAGATAACAATGAACTGGGTTTGTGAAAAACAAGACAAAACAAAACAACAACAACATAAAACCAACCAACCAACCAACCAAACAAACAAACAAAAACAGACCACAGGGCAGTTGAAGCCTGGGGCATCAATTTATCTAGACATACTGTCTTTTTGGCATAGACCCCTACCTTTCTCATCAACTTAAATCCCAGCCAAGAACTGCCTTTAGGAAGAATACGAGGTGAGGACGTTTGAGTTCGAGGCCAGCCTGGTCTACAGAGTAAGTTCCAGGACAGCCAGGGCTACACAGAGAAACCCTGTCTCGAAAAACTGAAGGGAAAAAAAAAAAAAAAAAAAGACAGACTAAATAAAACAGCCCGGGCGTGTTTAGGCTACTTGCCTTGAGTAGCCCCTGAGGACATTATGAAGGGGTTCTAAGAACCCTGGGCCAGGGCTGGGGATCTGGCTTAATTGCTAGACAGGTTATCTCGAATGCTTGAAGCCCTGGCTTCCATTCCTAGCACCACATAAAACTGGGAGGGGCAGCAAAAGCATATATCCTCAGCACCTGGGAGGTGGAGGCAGGGGGATCAGAACAACTCTGGGTGTTTGTCAGCTTATGGCCAGGCATTCTGGGTGGCCATAGGAGGTAAGTGACCTAGAGAAGGGATGTGTGTGAGCTCTGAGCAGATGCACTCTTCTGACTGGTCACTGCAGAGCAATGCCTTTCTCTAGTTCCCTGGAGCTAACAGACACTCTTAATGGACTTGGTTCTTTGCCAACTTTTCATCCCTGTAAAACATATCTGGGATGTGTCTGAGAAGGGACTAAGTCATTGTCTAGTTCCAGCAGTCATCCTCCAAAGGGCCTGTGCATCAACCCACTCATTTCTCTCTCTGCTGGTTAATTTTCAGGTTCGATGAAATCGTTGGAGGCTTTGACCAACTCCCCCAGGCCCTGCACAATTCTCTCCTCCCAGGGACTGTCTGGTTCTACTCACCAGCGGAGGAAGTGGAGATGTCTGGAGACTGTGTTCATGTCACCTACAGGACACCTGACCCTCTGCAGCCCAGGGCACGGCTGACTGCGGATTTTGTGGTGGTGGCCACCACTGCTAAGGCTGCCCGCCTCCTTCGATTCCAGCCACCTCTCTCTCTCAGCAAGCAGGATGCTCTGCGCTCCGTTCACTACAATAGTGCCACCAAAGTGATCCTGGCCTGCACAGAGCGTTTCTGGGAACAAGACGGCATTCTCAGCGGCAAATCTAGCACGGACCGGCCTTCCCGTTTCATCTACTATCCCAACCACATCTTCCCCAATGGCGCGGGGGTCGTCCTGGCATCTTATACCCTGGATGATGACTCTGTGTTCTTCACAGCCCTGGACCACACTCGGGTAGTGGACATTGTTCTGGAAGACCTAGCTGCTATTCACAATCGCCCCAAAAACGAACTTCATGCTCTATGTCCTTACTCTGCAATCAAGAACTGGAGTCAAGACCCTTATTCCATGGGTGGCTTTGCCTTCTTCACCCCCTACCAATATGTGGACTATGCCCAGGAACTCAGCCAGCCAGAAGGGCTGGTCTTCTTCGCAGGTGAACACACAGATCTGCCTCATGGCTGGATTGATACTGCTATCAAGTCAGGACTCAGAGTGGCAACGAACATTCAGGAATCTGTGGACTTGGCTTTGGCAAGGAACCCCAGAAATACAAAAGAATACATCTCCAAAAGTGAACTGTAAACAACTATATGGGGCCCAGGAACTTGGGGGATTCCAATCAAGTTTGTCCATCAGAAGACAATGCAAAACCTATTCTCTTTCTCCCAACTTTGCCTTCATTCAGAGACTTGACCTGAGGCCCATGATTGGAGGCCCAAGGTAACAGACTGCCTGTGACCTTGGATTTATGACAGGAGCTCAGCAAGAACTTGTGGCATAGAAATTATAAACAATAAAGTTGAACTCAACTATCACTGTTTTATTTACAATTTTTTTAAAATTAAACTTTATTTGTTCAGTGTGTGTATGTATACATACATGCAAATGCCATGGTTTGAGCCATGGAGGTCAGAGGTCAGAGCAAAACACTGGGAAGCTGGTTCTCTTCTTCCACCATGTGTATCCAAGGGACTGAGCTCAGACCACTGGCTTGGTCACAGGCATCTCTACCCTCTGAGCCATATGACTAGCCCAAGCGTTTCATGACAGTCTAGTGTCATCTAAATAATTTTAGAGTAAAGTCCTGAGGGCAGGTGAGACCCTTGCCTTTCTTAGACCTCTTCTTTTGTTCCTTTATTTGAGTCTGGTCCTAGCTCTCTGTTTCTCTTTTCTATTGCTATGAAGACACTATGACGAAGGCAGCTTACAGAAAAAAAGTTTAGTGATGGCTTACAGTTTCAGAGGTTGAGTCCATGGTCATTGAGGTGGGGCACATAGCAGCAGGCATACCTGGCCTTTGCTACTTTGTGGGTTCTTCTTTTTCCCATCCTTTATCCATCCCCTTTCAACTCCTATTACTAGATAGAAGAGAAAAGGGGATAGGAGAGAGAGAGAGAGAGAGAGAGAGAGAGAGAGAGAGAGAGAGAGAGAGATCCTTGAATCTAATTTCCTTCCTTTTGTTTCTTCTTTGAGCATGACTACTAACAAACCACAACAACCCATGTGAGCAACTGCCAACCACCACCAACCCCATTTCTCAGGGCCCTAGCATTTATATAACCTCTGAAAAGTTTCCAAAATTCTAACTATCACACAATTGCAGAAACTAGCTGCAGCTGGCAAAACCACACCTCTGCTAGAGCACGAGGCAAATCATAGTCTGCTGCTGTGGACAATTCAAAGCATACTATATTCCCATACCTGGGGTTAAAATGAAAACATTCTTATAACATTTCTGTGTTGTTCGAAAGAAACCAAAATTCCAGAGTTCTCATAACACAGACAGACATGGTAAGGGAGCCGTAGCTAAGAGCTTACATCTTTATCTGAAAGTAGGGGAGAGGGAAAGCTCATTGGAAATGGCATGGGCTTCCAAAACCTCAGAGTCTACCCTAGTGACACCCCTCCTCCAACAAGGCCACATCTCCTGGACCTTCCCAAACAGTTCCATCAACCAGGGATCAAGCGTTCAAACATATGAGCCTATGAGGATTGCTCTCATTCAAACCACCAACCTCCTCACTTCTTCTCCGGGTCTCTGCCTTCCATGACTGAATTTTAAGAGGAGTTGAGATGTA
This sequence comes from Rhynchomys soricoides, assembly GCA_019843965.1. Classification (NCBI taxonomy): domain Eukaryota; kingdom Metazoa; phylum Chordata; class Mammalia; order Rodentia; family Muridae; genus Rhynchomys; species Rhynchomys soricoides. The sequence goes on along the minus strand of JADRCH010000639.1, from coordinate 349,283 downwards.
GGTTATTTGGGCAACCATGGCCAGCAGCTTACCCCATGCTTTTTTGTGTTGTTCCAACAGTCTCGGTGGACAAATTCTAATAGTACTATTTTTGGGATTTTCAGAGTCAAAACTTGGGCCCTGGAAGCCTCAATAAGTTAGGCTTGTCCACCATCCTTAGTATACCAATTAGGAGACAAATAATACGGTCAGCAAGATGCCTCAAGAGGTAAAGGCACTTACCATAAAGCATGATGACTTGCGTTCAATTACCAGCTCCCAAGTGGTTGGGGAAAACTGACTCACAAGTTGTCCTCTGACCTCTGCACATGACCATGGAACATGCAACACACACACACACACACACACACACACACACACACACACTTGCATGGGCACACACACTCCAGGTTCAAAGGATCCAATCCACTCTTTTGACTTCCACAGGCCCTGCATGAGTATACTACTGTACATGTACATACATATTTGCAGGGAAATGTTCAAATACATTAATAATATCTTTAAAAAGGGAGTAAGCCAGGTATGGTAGTGCATACCTTTAACTCAGGCTCAGGAAGCAGAGACAGAGGAATCTGTGAGTTTGGAGCCAGCCTGGTCTACATAGAGAGTTCCAGGCCTGTCAGGGCTACATAGTGAGACCTTGTCTGGGGAGTGGATAATAATAGTTTAAAGTAGAGAGAGATTTATTCAGTGTGGCCACACTTTGGAGAATAGTCTGTCCACCTTCAGGATTCTGACATAAGCTTAAATAGAAAACACCAGGTTTTGATAGCTAAGCAATCCTGGTCAAGGTGTGGGCTTGCCCACATGGATCCATCAGTGTTTCCATTCCAGTCTCTTCTGTAAGGTGACCTGAAAGTTGTGGGAACCAAGTGTCCTTCTTGGGAGACAAGCTCCCTCTCCGCCTGGCACCCGGTTTTAGCTTTTCCTTCTCCCAGTAGGAGACTTGTGGAGGAATTCCAATTCCCAGAGACTCATTGTCTCAGTCGCCTAATGCCCGGGGGGACCTGGGGGGACCCGAGGGTCTCTCTGCAGAATACTTTCACTCTTATCAGGATCATGTACCTGTCACCCCAGACCCTCCCTTGTTCTCACACAGCACCCAGTGATTCACGATGGAGACCTGTTACAGGCAGTGGGCTCAGTATTTGATGAAGACAATGTTTCAGAAGGCACGGGACTGTATTCTGACTTCTGTGCCTTACCCCTCCCTGTCCCCAGACCTAATTATCCTGGCAGACTCAAGAGGAGGAGCATAGAGATGGCAGAGTTGATGCCGATGATGTCTTTTATCAGAGTGATAAGAAGATGAAGGACATAGAGATGGATGAGTCCTAGAGAAACCCATCATTTGACAGTGACTTAGCCTGGATTTTGTCCTAAAGGGAACTCTTGGGGTTGTGAGTCATCCTGAGGGTCACAGGAAGAGACCAGGTGGCTACACAGTGAGGTGACAGCTCAAAACTAAATGTGACTAGGCACTGTTAGGAGTCAGCTGAGTGCTGGGAAGTGGTGGCGCACGCCTTTAACCCAGCACTTGGGAGGCAGAGGCAGAGGCAGGTGGATTTCTGAGTTCGAGGCCAGCCTGGTCTACAGAGTGAGTTCCAGGACAGCCAGGGCTATACAGAGAAACCCTGTCTCAAAAAACCAAAAAAAAAAAAAAAAAAAAGAGTCAGCTGAGGTAAGGTTAGGTGTCGGTGGAAGCAGAAACAGGTAGATCTCTTGAGTTTAAGGCCAGGAGAGTGAATTTCAGAGATAGAGAGAGAGACAGAAAGAGACAAAGAGACACACACAGACAGAGACAGAGAGCCATAAGCAAGCGTGTTAGCTGTTCGTGTGGGCAGAGTAGGCATTATTTTATCCCCTGGGGCTGTTCACCAAACTACAACCCTGACAAGCATCCCCAGACAAAACAGTCAAGACCTTACCTCCGCAGCATACCCGGAAGGCCTTTGTGCAGACACTTGGGCCAAAGATTGTTTCTCCCATGGCTGACTCATCCATCTACTTACTCTCTCTCCTTACAGAGAGCAGTGAACTGTGTCCTCCCACCTCAGAAGTTGGGTTGAAAGCAGCTTAGGAAAGAAAGAGTGTACTTTAGCTCACAAGCCCAAGTTACAGGTCATTTCGGCAGGGGAGTCTAGGCAGGAACTTCAGCAGCTAGTCATGGTCAAAAGCAGAGATGTGACCAGGAGAGATGGTCAGTGGTTAAGAGCACTTACTGCTTAGTCATGAGAACCAGAATTTGCTTGTCAGGAACCACAAACACCTGTAACTCCAGCTCCAAGGGGTAGTACTCTTCTAGCTTTTTAGGGTACCTACACACATATGTGGACATGCATTCACACACACCACACACACACACACACACACACACACACTGGCTCTTGCAGAGGAACCAAGTTCTGTTCTCAGCGCCCACATGGTGACTCACAACCCTCTGCAATTCCAGCTCCATGGCATCCAATGCCTTCTTCTGACCTCTGAGGGCACAGGGCATGCACATGGTGGACATCCCTCCTTCCCTCCCTCCCTCCCTCCCTACACACACACACACACACACACACACACACACAGACAGACACACACAGACACACACACACGCAAGCAAAACACTCAAACAAATAAAATCTTGAAACAAAAAAGAGCAAAGAGAAGATAAATGAATGCATGTTTTGTGCTTAGTAGTTTTTTCAATTCTTACACCATTCAGGGCCCCAAACTAGGAGTGGCGCTACCCTCTTTCCGGCTGGGTCTTTCCACATTAATTAAGGCAATCACGATGATCTCCATTAGACACACCCACATGAGCTGTTGTTTAGAGAGGCCTCGGAGTCTCCTACAATACAGACTCTTGCTGTTCCTTTTGGGTGTCCACCAGAGCTGGTTGATAAGACCATGTTGCTGAAGATATCACATGCTCTGAAGTCAAGTGACAGAGAAATCAAATCTGCTGGCCAGTTTTCATAGGGCAAGAAGGTGCCATGCAGGCTGCCAGGAGAGAAAAAGCACCAATGGCCGTACCAAGCTGGGAACCCTACGAACTAAACTACCAACCTTTCATGTTAAGATACGCCTATGGCTGCAATCTCCGTGTGACTATCACGGGGAACACCAAACATTCTCTGATTGGTTTTAAGCCTGTTCCACAAGACAGAATTCATACCTGGCATTGTAAACTCAGTTGAAAATCCATGGCTGAGGAGGTATTCCATCCTGGGTAGGGGGAATTCACTACTACAGTTTAGCTACATCAGCACAATGCCAAGGTGTCTCACATTCATATTCACAGAAGAATGCTATTCTAAGTTTTAGAGACTCTTTACAAGGAACGGTAGCAAAGGCAGAGACACATGGCTGCAGTAATGCTGAATGCTCGGCTCTAAACAGGACATTATTGGATACTCTGCCATCTAAAGCTTGGTGAACAATTCAGAAGACAGGCTAGGAAGAATGTAGGACCAGAAGATGGGGAGAAAGGCTGTGAAACCCCATCTGGTTAAAACTCAGGGCTGACAACAAAACAGAACGGTGTGAATGTGGGAAAGAGACTTGGGGATAGCAACAGGGGTAGGAAGGAGGTAAGAAAGGCCAGGGAGTAATCAGAACGCCACGTGTGCACTATGAAATTGTTAGATACCTAATTTAATAGGTATAAAATAGCAGAAATAAAGATTTTAGAGCCAGGCAGTGGTGGCACACATTTTTAATCCTGGCACTTGGGAGGTAGAGGCAGGTGGATCTCTGAGTTTGAGGCCAGCCTGGTCTACAGAGTGAATATAGGACAAGCAGAACTACACAGAGAAACCCTGTCTCAAACAAAACAAAACAAAGAATTTATGATTTCAGGACAGGGGGCTGCTTTCTCTTTTTTTTTTTTTTTTTTTGATTTTTCAAGACAGGGTTTCTCTGTGTAGCCCTGACTGTCCTAGAACTCACTCTGTAGACCAGGCTGGCTTTGAACTCAGAAATCCACCTACCTCTACCTCCCAAGTGCTGGCATTAAAGGTGTGCACCACCACTGCCAGGTGGGAGCTGCTTTCTTAAAGTCCACTCAAATACAACCTTGCTCAAATGGCCTGGGGAAGCTAGGCCAGGTGACTTCTCTCAATTGCTATGAAAAAAAAATCTCAGATTCTCTCCAGGGAGTGATTATTTATTAAAACCTTTTACATCAATTTTGGACTGGTATAGTCTTTTCCCTTCTGGGTCACTCCACCTGCAAGATCACCTTGGATTCCAGGAACAGCAAGCACTTCCTAGACAGATCCCTTTGTGTGGATGTCACCCCTAAGCAGGAGCAGTCATCTTGAGAGAACCTGCTTGTTTCCTTAAGCAATGAGGACTTCTTTGGGCCGTGGGCAGAGCCAGGAGTGCACTAAGGATGGACTAGACCACACCTTGACCAAGGGCAGTTATGGCAACCACTCACCCTGCCCCATTTCTCCCCCATTTAACCTTAAAGCTCTTGTCAGTGCCACAGGGATGGGCTGGCACGCTCACCTTCCACCTTCCCAGACTAGCACTTAAATGTGTATTTTATTATTTAAAAACATTTTGGATTGCTGGGCAGTGGTGGCGCACGCCTTTAATCCCAGCACTTAGGAGGCAGAGGCAGGTGGATCTGAGTTCGAGGCCAGCCTGGTCTACAGAGTGAGTTCCAGGACAGCCAAGGCTACTCAGAGAAAGAGACTCTCTTAAAGAAACAAAACAAAAAGATTATATTTCTCTCTCTCTCTCTCTCTCTCTCTCTCTCTCTCTCTCTCGTGTGTGTGTCCCCAGAACAGCAATAAATATGGCTGAGCAAGTATTTCTATTGTAGGATATAGAGTCCTTTGGGAATATATCCAGGAGTGGTATGGCTGGGCCATGTGAGAAGTTTGCGGGTATCTCCACACTTATTTCTGTAGTGACTGCAGCAGTTTTCACCCCCACCAGCGTCGAGAAATGGCTCACCCTCCCTACATCCCTGCCAGCATTTGTCATTTTCTTGATAGCCTTTCTTGCCGGGCTGAGATGGAATCTCAGAGTGGTTTTAATAGCATTTCCCTGATAGCTAAGGATGTTGAACACTTTAAAAAACATGTATTGGCTGTTTGTGGTTCTTCCTTTGAGAATTCTCTATTCAGTTCATTAGCTTGATTTTTTTAAAAATTGGGTTGTTTGTTTTCTTGTTGTTGTTTAGGGTCTTTTTTTTTTGGTATATTCTAGATATTGATTGTCTATCAGATGTATAGCTGGAAAATGTTTTCTAAGTTGATTGACTGTAGAGAGGCTTCTTAATTTCATGAGGTTCCACTTGTCAACTGCTGGCCTTATTCCCTGAGCAACTGGAGGAGTCCTGGTTAGAAAGTCTGTAATTATATCTATGTCTTAAGATGTCTCCTCTACCTTTTCCTCTACTTTTTACCCCCAGAATTTGATGTCTTAAATTAAGGCCTTTGATTCATTTGGAGTTGATTTTGTTAGTTGCTTCCACGCCAGAAGTGCCATTCAGACTGTAGAACTGAGCATGTAACAGCTCCACCTGCCAGAACTCGAACAAAGGCCCAATCCATCCAATCCAGACAGTTCTGGGAAAGTCTCTAATGGTACTAACCTCGCTTTTTGGCTTCTGTAGTTCTGCTTCTGGCTAGCTGTTCTTGTTTACTGAAGTATGTCGCTCCAGAACAAGGATTTTGTGCATAAAAGCTCACCCTGAGAAAGGCTTGTGGGTACACTGGGATCCCAAACACCCAGTGTAGTCTCCGGCTGCCTAATAAAAACTTTCTATTAGCTTAAACCCATGTCTGAACAGTCTTCTCTGGGAAATACCCCATCACAAGAGGTAAGGAGCTAGTTTCTTGCACAGGCAACATCCAGTTTTCCTTGTACCATGTATTCAAAAGACTGTCTTTCTCCAGTACAGATTCTTGGCATCTTTGAGAAAAATCAGGTGTATGGGTTTGTATCTAGGTCTTCTATTCTGTTGTTTATATCAAGATCTGTTGTTTGCTTGTTTCAGTATGATGCTGTTTTGTTACTATGGCTCTGTAGTGTAGTTTGAAATCAGGTTTAGTAATGAATGCTTCCAGCAGTGTTGATTTTTGTTCAGAGTTGCTTTGACTATAAAAGGTTTTCTAGTGTTTTCAAATAAATTTTAAAGCCCATTTCCTATTTCTGTGAAAAATGGCAGTATGATTTTGATGGGGATTGCACTGAATCTGGAGATGGCTTTTGGTAAAGTAGCCATTTTTGCAATAGTGATTCTTCTGAGCCATGAGCATGAGAGGACTTTCTATTTTCTAGAGTTTTCTTGAATTTCTTTCTTTTAAAAAAAAATTTCATTGTAGAAGTCTTTTCCTTCATTGTTTAGGTTTATTCCAAGGTACTTAAAATTTTCGAGCCAATCTTAAATGATATCTTTCCCCAGATTTCTTTTTCAGTATGCTTGTCATTGGTGTATAGGAAGGCTACTGATTTTTGTGTTAATTCTGTATATCACCAGTTTGCTGAAAGTGCTATTAGCCTTAAATGTGTATCCTGGGGAGTGTATGGGTCTCCCGCATATGGAGTCAGATCACCTTCAAACAGGTTACTTGGACTTCTTTTCCCTCCTGTGCATTTCTTATTTGCTCTCTTGTCTTACTGCTCTGAGAATTCTAGCTTTATACTAATAGGAGTGGAGAAACTGAATGGTAATTTTAGTGGGAAAGTTTCATATTTTCTCCATTTTGTATACTGGTGTTTGCAGGTTTGCCACCTGCAGCCTTCATTCTGTGGAGATATGTTTCTTCTATTTCTGTATTTCCTTAAAGCTTTATCATGAGGCAATACTGGGTTTTGTCTCTTCTACATACATTTTACTGAGATGATTACATACATTTTACTGAGATGATTACGTGGTTGCTGTCCTTGTCCATTTGTACAGTGTTTTATACTTATAGATGTTCACATGTTCAACCATCTCTGCATCTCTGGAATAAAGCTCATGTGATCAAGGTAAGTGATAGTTTTGATGCAGTTTTTGATTTGCAAATATGTTGCTGTGAGTTTTTGCATGTATTCCCATCAGGGAGATTGTTCTCTCTCTCTCTCTGTCTCTCTCTCTCTCTGTCTCTCTCTCTCTCTCTCTCTCTCTGTCTGTGTGTGTGGTTTTGGGGACTGCAGAGCATTGCTGGTAGTTCTTTGAAGGTCTGATGGAGTTCAGAAATGAAAATATTAAGAGCTGGCTTTTATTTTGTTAGGGAATTTTTTATTTTATTTGATATAGGGTCTCACTATGTAGCCCTGGATGGCCTGAAACTCACTGTGTAGACCGGGCTGGCCTCCAACAGAGATCCAGCAGTCCTGAACACAGGGATCAAAGGCATGAACCATCTTACTCAGCATATTTTTATTTTCAATCTTGTTCTTTTCTAGGCTAACCAGGTTGGCCTCCTACAGGCCTCTTGTACTGAATTGTCACACTCCCTAATTTGGGAAATGTTTCACTCTGATTTTTATTAAAATGCTTTTGACAATGCCTTTAGTATGAAGTTTCACTCCTTCTATGGTCCTGGTTCTTGGATTGGTCTTTTCAGTGTCCATCCTTCTAGCAAGCCCTGCTTACACATCCCAATTCTTCAACCTCACCTACCAGCTCTTCAGCCTACCGCTCATTCTATCGGTGAGGCTTCCTCCTAGCACCTTATTGGATAGGTTGTGTTCTTCATATCCAGTATTTCAGTTTGTTTTTTCTTAAGCACCTCTATCTGTCTGCCGAGTCTCTCTTTTATATATTGTATTGACTTACTCTGTTTTTCACTTAGCTATTTGTGTTCTCTTGGAATTCACTCAGGAGCTTATCTACAACTTCTTTCTTTTCTTTAAACATACATATAATCTCTCTCTCTCTCTTTTTCTTTCTTTCTGGGATCTCATCTACTTCACTCTACCCGGAGATCAAACTATAGCTGCCCTGTGCCGTGTGCCACACCAGGCAAGGCTACTACACCCCAGGCACAGGGCACAAAATAAGAATAGGGAAGGTCTAACTTAGTAGGTGAACTCACTATGTGGCTCTGACTGGCCTGGAACTCAAGAGGGTAGACCTGGCTGGCCTCAAATTCACAGAGATCTATTTGCTTCTGCCTCCCAAGTGTTGGGACTGAAAGGTGTGTACCACCACACTTGGTCCCTGTGAAGCCAGGTTTTTAAGTCCTGCTAGAAATAGGTTTGGAGGTCTCAAGAAAGTGATCGCATAACCCTAGGTATTTTGGCAAAAGTTTTACTGTTGCAGAAGGGTGCACAGCTATGTTAAAGCGAAGGAGCAGGCACACTCGGGGGTCTCCATTGGTTTTTGACTGCTAACACCAAGGAGACAGAGCTCAGCCTTGCAAAGCTCCTATCATTGGATAACTTAAAGCACTGCTGTTAGTGAGCCATCTGCAACCTTGAGCACAGAATGCTGTTCATTTCAGGACAAATCGGGAGATTTGGGGCAAATGATATTTTTCCCATTTTTTTTTTTTTTTAAAATGATGTTTTGGGGGCTGGAAAGATGGCTGAGAGGTTGCAGCTTTAGTTTGCTAACAGTGCCCATGTCAGGTGGCTCACAATAGCACCAGAGGCTCCTGCTCTCACACGTACATACATGTGCACGAGTATATACATAATTAAAAATTATTTGAAAAAAAATCTGATGTGTTTCCTTTGTCTTCTTTAAGCCTGTCTTCTTTAAGAAAAAGACAGTATAGTTCTTTCTTTGTTCATACAGTCCCGGGCACACAGAGTAGACACAACACAGACCCGGAAAGCTAGAAAATGTGCCTAGAGAGAAATGAATGCTTCAGCTGAAAGCAACAGAAATGACTCATTCAGACTCGCAGTCTGTGAAGATGTTAGAGATGTTAAGGACCTAACATAGGAGACCTGCAGACGGAGCAGCTCGCTGAGAAGCACATGCCTTCTACGCAAGAGGCTTTTGGATGGAGCTCCAGCACTGAGGGGAGGAAAGGGGCCTGTAATTTAGAACACCATTTAAATACTTCAATTTATTCTCCACTGTTTTCCACAGGTGAGGGAAATGCCTAGAATGAACAGCAGGAGCCGCTGTGGAGGGCACTGTAGACACAGCCAGGAGGAGTTTCAATGGAAGTTTTGCACAAAATGGCAAACGTTGGAGGACGTGCTGGTGTCGGTGTTCTTAGGTGACTGTGTGGAGTAACACAACAGTAGGCAACTTTCAAATGGTAGGATGGGGAGATGGACATCTGTGAATATCCATCTATCACCGACCTATCATCTGTCTGCCAATCACCTGTTTATTATTTAGTAACCATCTATCAATCTGTTTATTGTCTGTCAATCACCTATCATTTATTTATCATTCGTTCGCTAATCATTTATTCATGGATCTGTTCATCTATCCTCTGTCGATCAAAAACCTTTCAGCTGTCTACCTATTATTTATTTATTTGTCTGTCATCTGTTTGTCTACCTATCATCAATAATCTATTTTTAGAGAGACAAAGAATGTGACAAAATACTAACCAGGATTGACTCTAGGTAAAGAGAACACCAGAGTTCGCATTGCGGTTTGAATTATTTCTTTTGTTTTCTAACTAGAAAGGCAAGGGCCGCCAGAGGGAGCAACTCCCTTCCTCTGGAGCTACTGTGAGGGCGCCCTGGGGGTAGCTTTGGGAGCCGCCGGTTCTGAGGGGGCACCAGGGCGCGGTGAGTGCTGCTTTGGGTGCTTCTGAAGTCACAGTATTTCAGCGTCAAAGCCTGGCTGGCTGCCTGCCTGCTGATGTTCACAAGTACAGTATGGCTCTCTGTTAAAACAGAAAGTTACCGAATTAGATCTCATCTGTATTTCTTAAAGATTTAGTCTGGTCTTTTGTAAATAATGAAATGTGAAAAATCGAGAAAGAAAACTAAGCAAAACAAATACTTCCCTGACCGGGAATCGAACCCGGGCCGCGGCGGTGAGAGCGCCGAATCCTAACCACTAGACCACCAGGGAAGAGTTAGTAAAAGGCCTTTAGGGGCACTAGACTAGGTGACGACAACGGTGACGAGCAATGGTAGTTCCGCTTGTGAGCCAGAGACTAGGCAAACAGGCAAACAGGAGACCAGATGCCGCGGAGAACGCGACCACACTGGAAGCTGTGAGGAGTCTTGTAGACGAGGGATGAGTTTCTGAATCGAGGAAAATAAAGAACATTTTGAGGAGAAAAAAAGGAATTGTGTCAGAAGTGGGATTCGAACCCACGCCTCCATTCGGAGACCAGAACACCCGGAGGTAAGGATTATCACCTTGAGTCTGGCGCCTTAGACCACTCGGCCATCCTGACACTTGGTGGAATGGTTCGCTTTACTCGTCCTGTAGCCTGTGCTGCAGCTGGCACGGTTCATGGCTCGGGCGTAGGAACTGCTGGCTTCTTGCCTCTCGAGGCCAGCGGAGGCAGTGAGCTCTATGCAATCGCTGTCTGTGAACCCAAAAACGCACTTCTGGGAGAGACAATTGCAGCACTGAGGCTATGGAGTTGCAGCCGAGCACCTCACAGTAACTTTTGCTCCCCTGCAAACGCACCCAGCGTTCGGGAGACTGCAGGAGGTCAGGCTGGGGGCTCTGCGTTTACCGCTCCGAGCGACCTGGGTTAGGTGAGAGTCGCTCCAGCAGCGGCCGTACGACCCCAAATGCTTGCAAAGGGAAGGCCCTCCACCGCCCTGCAGAACAGTCACGGGCTCCTTGCCTTCCTCTGAGTTCCTTCCTCTAAGACCACCCGTCCTTCCCGTTTTTTCTCTCCCCTCAACTTCTTCATCCTTCCCTCCCTTCTTCCTCTACTTAACCCCAGCCTTCCCTTTGCCCTGGTGAACTGATGAAGGAGATAATAAATACAGCTATGCAACCGGCGAGAGGGAAAACAAAACAAAACAAAAACCGAACAAACCAAAACAAAGCGCAACGCTATAAAAGGTAGAGGAGTCAGAATTGCTGAGGAAGGCAGTTTTCTTTTGATAAAACATTTCTCAAAAACTAATATATACAGGCATGAGGTAGAGGCGCTGGGATTGGTTCAGTGTTAACCTTAGCTGCACAGTGAGTTCTGGAAACAGGAGAACTCGTCTCAAAAAACGAAATAAAGAAGCAAAAACTATAACACATGACCCATCCAATATATATATGTTTTATACAATTAATGAATGATGCTAAGGAAACTATCCTACCCTTGATCAAGTGGCGAGTAAAGCTATTCTATTCAGACTATTGAAAAAGCAGAGAGAAACAGACGCTTTAGATCTAGCAAAGACAGCTGGGGGTTTGTAACCAAGGAAACGGTGGCCAGAGTGGGTGGAAAGTTTCTTAAGAGCAGATGTCAAGGGCACTAAACAGATCCCACAGAATTCTTCCAAAACCCAAGTCAAAGACTTAGACATCAAAGGCGAGGGATGATGAACTTGATGTAGGACAAAAGGCTATCTATCTCTCAGTGCAGGGTTGATTGAGGGAGTTCTCTATGGACTAATCCAGAAGGGTGGTTAATTCAAGACAGGTGGGGGCAAGGTTCAGGCCTAGTTAAAGAAAGCCAGAAGAGTTTAACAAAAAGTCGGTTAATGACGAATTTGTAGGATGTTAAAACCACACAGAGAGTTTAAAGAGATTTAAAAAAAATAGCCCATGTAGCCAAACCGAATGAATGAATGAATGAATGAATGAATACATAATGTAAGAGATTGCCAATAGATTCAGGTAAATTCAGGCCCCCAGTGTAATAAACTTATGGCTGCTTTGAAGCTTTTTATTTTCCCTGACAGAGAATAAATTCTTTTTTTCTTTTTTCTTTTGTTTTTTCAAGACAGGGTTTCTCTGTATAGCTCTGTTTGTCCTGGAACTCACTCTGTAGACTAGGCTGGCCTCAGAACTCAGAAATCCGCCTGTCTCTGCCTCCCAAGTGCTGGGATTAAAGGCGTGAGCCACCACTGCCCGGCTCTTTTTTCTTTTCTTGTTTGTCTCTCTTTTCTTTTTCTTTTCTTTTCTCTTCTTTTCTTTTTTTGTAAGACAGATCTCTACATGGCCCTGGATATCCTGGAACTCACTTTGTAGTTGAGGGTGGCCTTGAACTCACAGAGATCTTCCTGCCTCTACATGAGTGCTGGGAATAAAGGTGTACACCACTGTATCTGGTGACCCTGCCTAGCTGCAATAAACAAAATTCTTAATTAAAAACGATTATGTGAGGTGTGTCTGTGTGAGAGTTTGTGGGCATAAGTACAGGTACCCTCAGAGTCCACCCTCAGAGTCCAGGACCTGTAGAGCTGGAGTTACAGGTGGCTGTGATCTGTCTGATGTGAGGTCTGGCAACCAACTCTGCTTGTCCGCAAGAGCAGTAAGCACTCTTAACTATTAATCCATTTTTTTCAAGTCTCATGAAGATAAGCCTTTTTAAGTTTTACTTTAATTTTTTTTTTTTGAGTCAGGGTCTCACTCTATAGCCTTGGCCAGCTTAGAACTTGATATGTAGATCAGGCTGTCTTGGAGCGTACATAGATCCATTTACCTCTTGGGTGCAGGGATTAAGGTGTATACCACCACATGTGGTGATCATCTTTAAAAATAAAAATTATTTAGTGTGTATGTATGTACCTTGTGTGAGCACATGTGCCATGCCTCAGGCTTGTGGAGACAGGAGGACAACTTTGTGGAGGCCATTCCCCTTTCCACCCTGGTGGTGGGTGCTAGGGATTAAATGGAAGTCCCAGACTTTCTCTGGTGAGATACAACAGCCTACGATGCTCAGCAAGCACCTTCCTCTGGTGAGATACCTCAACAGCCTACGATGCTCAGCAAGCACCTTTCTCTGGTGAGATTCAACAGCCTACGATGCTCAGCAAGCACCTTTCTCTGGTGAGATACCTCGACAGCCTACGATGCTCAGCAAGCACCTTCCTCTGGTGAGATACAACAGCCTACGATGCTCAGCAAGCACCTTCCTCTGGTGAGATACAACAGCCTACGATGCTCAGCAAGCACCTTCCTCTGGTGAGATACAACAGCCTACGATGCTCAGCAAGCACTTTTCTCTGGTGAGATACCTCAACAGCCTACGATGATCGTTTGGTATGCTGAAACATAGTTTCCCCAAATATCCATGTTCTAACTACTGGAATATCTGAAAGTCGCTTTTTTGAGGCAAACACTTTGCAGATATAATTGTTTGAGGTATTGAAATGGGAGATCATCTGGATTACCTAAGTGTTTGAGAGAGGAAGAGGAAGAGGAAGGCTTGCACTAGAACGAGGCCATGTGACCATGGAGTCAGAAGCTGATGTGATATGGTCAGAAGTCACCACTGGAAGAGAGACAAGACAAGGAGAAAATTCTTAGAGCTCTCGCTTGACATGTAGCCCTGTTCAGCACTTTGGTGCTGACCTTTTGACCTCCCAATTTAACAGAGTAAATTTCTGCTGTTCTGAGTTGTCAAGTTTGTAGTGATTTGCTTCAGAAAACAGTCAATAGTGCAAGAGGCTTGGAGTGAGGTTTAAGCCCCCAGGCTGCTCATTGTTGACATCCTTGTGTCAGGTACTACTGTAAATTCTTTATATGCATGAAGTGTATTAGCTGAATTAATCATGGCGAGCCAACTGGTCAGTCAGAGGAGTCTAGAATCCCAAAAGGGTAACCAGAAACATCAATCAATGGGTGATATAATTACATCACCCCCAAAGAGCATATCTAAAACAGAGTCTTGCCGGGGACCTCAGCCTAGTACATTCCATCTTTTGGCAACATAGAAGGATCTAAGAGAGAAGAGGAGCCAGCCAAGAGGGAGGAAACCAGGAGTAGACAAAGTCTGAGAGTAAAACTGAGAAGAAAGTAAGATGAATGTGTGGCAGAGGAGGAGAGAGCTAAACTCTTCTTCATTCTAGGGCAGAGAGGCAAAAGAATTGGTTACTTCATTTAGCAACACAGAGAGGTGCAGGCCTGTAATCCCGGTACTTCTAAAGGAGGGAGGAGTTCAAGGTTATCTTGGCTACATAGTGAGTTGGAGACCAGCCTGAATTACAAGAGACCTTGTCTCAAGCAAAACAAAACAAATAAAAAAAAATAGGGCCGTTGGCAAGCGTCTTTGCGGCCGCTTGAAGGAAATAACTCCATCAGAGCCATTTGTGGATGATATGAAATCAGAGTTTGCACAAAGTCTAGACAACCTCTCGTGTGGATGGTAGCAGGTTATTGGCAGCAGCTGGAGGGTAGTCTAGTGGTTCAGAAAGGGCTCTAGAGCTGGCTTCAGCTGGCGGATGCTGCAGCAAGCGTTTGCTTGGTGGCAACTGAGAGGCAGAGATGCTAAAGGGAGCGATGACAACAGACTCCCAGACAGTCGTTCAGGATCATGGTTAACTACAATTCCCGGCAGGCTTTGCACGGGGCTCCCGGCGCGCAGGCGCAGGCAGCGATCTTCCCGCTGCAAGTCCAGGCCGCAGCCTCCCGACGCCGAGGGGGACGGTTTCTTCTTAAAGGAGAAACAGCGGCGGCGCGCGCGGTGGGCCCCGGTCCATCTGTGGCTTTCTGAGCGAGCACGCGGGTCCGGGAGGCGCAGGCGCAGTCTGAGCAAAGGCTGGTTGGGGCGTGCAGGTAAGACCCCGTGAGGGTTGGCCCTGTGCCCTGGCAGTCCTGGGTGGGCTTCCCCTGCATGGGAGGTAGTGAGAAGGCCGAGGCGCGGCTGCGAGCAGACTTGGCCGCCTCCAGACAAGGAGAGCAGGTTTCCAGTCGAGGTCTTTTCCCCTGCCTGCGACCCCATGTGCTCCAAGTGTCCACCCTGGCTCTAAGAAGGGTAGCTGGATCCGAGAGCCGCGAGCGCTGCGGAGGCTCTATGGTCTGGTCCCCATTCATTGCAGACGGAGCGGGGGCTGTGTCTGTCCGGAACGCCCCGACGACGGCACATCCCCCCCCGCAGGCCCAGGCGCATATGGCCTCTCCGGTGGCAGACGCATCCCGCCGGAGGCGGGAGAAGCGCAGGCAGCTGGACGCGCGCCGCAGCAAGTGCCGCATCCGTCTGGGCGGCCACATGGAACAGTGGTGTCTCCTCAAGGAGCGGCTGGGGTTCTCCCTGCATTCGCAGCTTGCCAAGTTCCTGTTGGACCGGTTAGGGGCCGGGAGGGACTGGGGCGGGCACCGAAGCACAGCCCCAAGCTGGTTCCTACTGCCTAGGGTTTCTCGTTTGGGCAGGGTGGGCCTGCTCCTCCCCTCCCAGCCCCAGCGAATGGGAAGTCTGCAGGGTTGGCCCCTTAAGTTTGTGAATGCGGGGACTGAGGGTGGTTGGCTCTGAGCTGACACCAAGCTTTTCTCTGGTAGGTACACTTCTTCAGGCTGTGTCCTCTGTGCAGGTAGGTAAAAGATGTTAACAGGTAGTGGCGGCTCCTAGAAACTTTTGCCTCAAGAGAATTGGATCAGAAGCTCTTACTGGGTTTGGGAGGAGGACAAGCCTGAAATAATCCTGCTGCAATGCAGCAACCTTTGGGAAGGGAGCTTTGTCTTAGGACCTTTGGGTGTGTTTGTCCCAGCTCTAAACAAAAACAAAACAAACAATTGTGCATCTAGGCTGAAAACAAAAACAAGACCCCAAAACTTGGGCTGAAGTGATGGCTGGGTGGTGTGCTGCTGTTGCTGAGGACCCAAATTCCTTTCCTTCCTAGCACTCCTGGTAGGGGGTGCATGACTGTGTGTAAATCCAGCTGCAGGGAGATCCAACACCCCTGGCCTTCAGGAGCACCCGCGCTCTTGTGCACACACCTACCCACAGATACATAAAGCTAATTAAAAATAAAATATTTTAAAAAGAATGCTTAAAAAAATAGCTCAG
The DNA here is from genome assembly GCA_019843965.1 of Rhynchomys soricoides. Taxonomy (NCBI): domain Eukaryota; kingdom Metazoa; phylum Chordata; class Mammalia; order Rodentia; family Muridae; genus Rhynchomys; species Rhynchomys soricoides. The sequence goes on along the minus strand of JADRCH010000639.1, from coordinate 333,456 downwards.
CAGTTACGAGCACTGACTATTCTTCCAGAGGTCCTGAGTTCAGTTCCCAGCAACCACATGGTGGCTCACAACCATCTGTAATGGCATCTGATGCCCTCTTCTGGTGTGTCTGAAGACAGTGACAGTATACTCATATACATAAAATAAATAAATCTTAAAAAAAGATTAGAACAAACAGACAAACAAACAAATGTCATATTTGGACTGAGGTTGCCCATGGGTTTAGAGGGCTAAGATAGCCTGAGTGGTTTTCTGGGTGAAGGGTTTCCATCCTTCCATGACTGCCTCATCTTACCTCCAGGTCCAGAGCCTGTGCCTCAGAAGGGTCTGCAGTACTTGGTACTCCTGTCTCATACACACAGCAGGGAATGCAGCCTAGTGCCTGGGCTCCGAGGGCCTGGAGGTGGAGATGGGGAACTTGTGTGGGAATGCTCAGCAGGCCACACGTTCTCCTGGGAACCTTCTTTGATTCCTACACCTTCAGATGTGCCTAAGCAGGCCCCTCTCGCACACACGGCCGAGAGAACCTGGTGCTCAGAGACCAGGAGGAAGCAGAAAGCCGAAGGTGAGTGAAGGAAGAAGGGCAGTGGAGAAAGAAAAGTGCTTTCCGATCTTTTCTGGCTCAGACTGGTTCATCAACATGATCTTTTAATCTTTTACTTTTTGGGAGCTGAGATAGGGTCTCACATAGCCAGGTAGCCTGGTCTTGCCTGAACCTCCCAAGAGCTGGAGTAATGATCTCTTTATGATAGTAAGGAAATCTGTCCTCACACGCACTGCTAGATATGGGAAGCAAAAGTGTAGAGTGATGGTATGCCCCCTTTGACAGGAACTAGAAGTAAGGTTTAAAAGTACTGCTGAGAGGGAGATGGGATAGGGGGTTTTCGGAGGGGAAACTGGAAGGGGGATAACATTTGAAATGTAAATAGATTAAAAAAAAAAAGTCAAATAATAAAAAAAAAAGTACTACCTAACAAACCAGTATGCCTTTGGGAAGAAAGCGTCCTCAATCTTTGAGTACAGGCCTCCTTCTCTTATGACCTGCTTGTGCCAGCAGGCTTGGAATGTGAGCAGCACGAGAAGACTCAAGAAACCAGGCTGTCCAGGTGAGGGTAGAAGTGAGGGACAGGACAGAACTGCACAGGGAGCAGGGTAAGGTGGCGGTTTCTCAGGCTTGTCTCTCTTGAGCTTGCAGGAGAGTAGACTCTCCATTGGAGACTGACCCACCCCTGGGAGAGGATCAGGATGTGGACGACGAGGAGGAGGAAGAAGAGCTGCTCAGTGATGCCAGCCCGTGGACCTACAGCTCCTCCCCAGATGAGCCAGTTGGGATGGGGGGGGGATTGGGAAAGGGGGGGGGGGGGGGGGGAGGCAGCTGGCCATATAATTGAGAGATGCGATGTGCCGGCTGGAGGGATGGTCTTGTCGCAGGGTGGGCAGGGCAGATGCTGGGAGAAGTGAACTTTAGCCTTTGAAGTGGGGATGTGGGAAGGGATGAAGTACGGCTCTGAGGGGGGCTGAGAGCAAGAGAGTGACCTCTGGGAGTTAGGAGGTTTCTATGGCGGGTTAGAGCTGACCTCAGAGGGATGACTGATGCCCAGAGGGATAATGCCCTCCTCCTGCTTCTCTTTCCAGCAGCGAACCAGATGTCCCCAGGCCACCTCCATCCCCTGTTACCCACACACCTAAGGAGGGAGAGATCCCACCAGTACCTGCAACTCTGCCCACTCCTTGTGCTGTTCTTACCTCCTTGGGTTCTACAGCTGCTCTGACATCAGATACTGAGGTGCGGCTGGAACTCAGCAGGACCCCTCAGGTGCCTGCAGAGCTGCAAATGACTGAGTCTCTGGACAGGTAACCTGATGGCTGAAACAGGGCAGGGGTGTCCTGGGATGTGCCACCTTTGAGGCCCTCGGCTCCTTCTTTGCTACCCATAGCCCTGGGAGTCAGGCCCAGTCTGCTCCGAATCCGACTTGGGATGAGGATACTGCCCAGATTGGGCTCAGGAGAATTAGGTAGGACTGGGGAGACGGGACTCTGGGGAGGGTCAGGAGTGAGGCAGAGTAGACAGGAATCCTGCTCCCATTCTCCTCCCCCAGGAAAGCTGCCAAAAGAGAGCTGATGCCCTGCGACTTCCCTGGCTGTGGAAGGATCTTCTCCAACCGGCAGTATTTGAATGTGAGGGACACAGGTTGAGGCCTGTGTGGCCACTGGGGTGGGGTAGAAGGTGAGGGAAAGATACCCCAGGTTGAGGTGTAAATATAGCTCAGTTATTGTGCAGTTGTCTCGCATGTGCAAGGCAACACATACAGCCTTTGTAGAGGGAAAAGCCAATGCTTCACAGTTATTAAGGGCTTCTGACCTCAAGTGGAGGGATGGCCAGAGGGGTGGTAAAATGTAGGTGGTCAGGGTAGGCCTAAGAAGAGCATCACAGGTCAGATTTGAGCCTTGTATGTAGAAACTGCAGCAGCTGCTCCAGTTATCTGTGGAAACAGGATTAGAGTGCAGGAGCCATCCTGTACCACCCATAATCCACGATGTGACCAGAACACATAAGAAGGACTTAGTCATTGAGAAGTTCAGGTAGAAGCACCAGCTGCCAGGTAGTGTAGCTCAGTGGTAGAGCACTTGTCTGTCATATGCTGGGTCCTAGATCAGAACCCCAAACTGAAAAAAGAAAATAGAAAAACAAACAAGAAACCCCAAAAGAACTCCTTTTCCTCAACAGTGCTCTACTTTGAGAGCCTATGAGGCCTGTGTATTTCCAAAGCAGATTTAGGAGAAAACCCCACATTGGTCTGTATTAATAGCAGTAGCAAGGACTAGCACATATTAATGGGGATATCATACTCACATAAACCATATTCTGTTCCTGACAGACAAGGTTGGATAAATGACAAGTGTTACTTGGAGTGGCATTTTGTACAGGGAACTCTACAGACATTGCAATGATGGTGTGCAAAGAAGTGAGTGGGTGGGCATCCAGAGGGGACAGGTGAGGGCAGTTAATGGTCAGGGTGGTAGGACAGCTGTGCTTCTTAGGGCATAGGTGAGAATGAGGCCAGAGTGGTGGCCCAGTCGGGGAAGACAAGGGTGGCTGCGGAAGCCGCCTGCTCACCCAGCTCCAGTCAGTCTTCCTGGAAAGGCCGCCATCCCTTTGCCTCTTCTCTTTTGTCATCCACCTCCTAGCACCACAAGAAGTACCAGCATATCCACCAGAAGTCATTCTGCTGCCCTGAGCCGGCTTGTGGGAAGTCCTTCAACTTTAAAAAGCACCTGAAGGAGCATGTGAAACTACACAGTGGTGAGTGGTGGGACTTCCCCCCCACCCCCACCCCCACACTTCAGCTGTCCTGGGGAGGACTCGAATCCCTTGGTCCTTGTGTGCCTTATAAGCCCTTGCCTGCTTGAGTTTGTAACTAGGTTCTTGGTAGCCTGACCCTAGTGAAATGTCTACTTTAGTCATATAGGGCCATGAAGAGACGGGAAAACAGGGGAGGGTGGAGAGCAGGAAGGACAAGTTGCTTATGTTGTAAAAGAAGCCTTGCAAGCAAGACCTGAGGGAAATGAGGAATGGAGGGCAGCACATGTGCCAAGCAGCTACGTGATCCACGAATGGGGAGGAGGCCTCCAAGACCACAGTAAGGATGATGTGGTTTCTATTTTGAGATAAGACCATTGTGAGGTCTTCTAAGGTGGAGAGATAGCTGACTTTCAGAGATGGCTGTAGCAACTATGTGGAGAGTCAGGGACAGCAGATGAGTAGAAATGGGTGTGTATACTGAGGTGATGACTTGGGCTTGCCAGTCACAGTTGGTGAGCAGTGGTTGAGGCTCTTAGCCAGTTAAAGGGCTGTGTGAAAAGGATGGATGAGCCACAGGTGAGACTGGCAGAGAGAGAGAGTGACTCAGAAGATTCCAGCCTGGGCAGCGAGGTAAAAGGTGACGAGTCCCTGAAAGCAAGGAAGGGGTCACTGGGTAGGAATTTGGGTTAATACATGTTAACAGATATCAAGATTCGAGTATGGGATTTATAGAGTGAGCAGAAATCTGTCATTAGCATATGGGTAGTGTTTGGAGCTGTGGGGCTGGAGAATGCCTGCACAGGGAGGGAGGGAGGGAGGGAGGTTTGATGTGGTACGTTTGCTCGTAGAGAGCAGGCCTGGGGGGATGAGAGGAAGGCAAAGAAAGTGGCATTTGAGGAGGCAAGGGTAGAAAATGCCACAGGAAGGAGGGAAGATAGGTTGACAAGAGCTGCAGGCCAAGGGAAAGAGTGGGGACCAGATAACACGACAGTGTGATGAGCTCTGCTGTGGGAATGACAGCCACAGTGGTGTGGGTTCAAGGCAAGCCGAGCTGAGGGACATGCTGTAGTTTCGCTCTGCCGATGAGATGAGGAGTAAGGTCTTAGATGGAAGGCTAAAAGCTTAAGGTGCAGAGTAGGAAAGGAAGGCTTGCTGACACCAGAGTGGGTGGAGCTTGATGAGAAAGAGATGGAGACACCCACATATTCATATATATGGGCAGGGGAGTAGTTAACTGGTGGATTTGGGGCAAAGAAAGCTGTACTGGGAATGTTGGAGACAGCAGATAGTCTTCAGGATTCTAGACAGTGGACTGCAGAGCCTGTCAGTGAAAGGGAAGACCATGGGGAGGGCTGAGTACTCATGCCTATCTTCAAGCAGGCCTGAGATTGGGCTTTTCCCACGCTAGTACTGCTAAGGGGCATGACAGATTGGTAAGGTGAACAAAGTCCATAAAGGCAGTTGTGAAAATGGAGCCGAAAGGGAAGGGGGCTATGAGAAAGTAGGGATAATGGATGGTGGCCTGGAATCATCAGACGGTCACTCCAGAACAAGGCAGGGGGTCCTGGTTGGAGCCTGGTAGCACAGTAATTGGTAGTGATGCCCAAGCAGAGTTGGGGGATAAAGTGACAAGGAAATGGGTACAGTGATGCTGAATGACTGGCAGTGGCTGGCAGGTGTAGAGGACTTGATGTCAGAGCTTGTGATGTGAGGGGAGGGATGGAGATGAAGAGTCTGCAGAGAGCTGGTGAGAGTGTCTGAAGGGTACCATGAGAAGTAAGAATGCTTCTGCCGAAGGTTTAGTGGCATTGGAGGGAAACCACAGCAGCCTGAGAGCCGTTGTAAGGATGGATGATAGCAAGTGCTGTTAGATCTAGCAGATTCAGTAAAAGGAGAGAGTACTGGCCACTTGCAGACATGGCACTCATGGTGGCAGGTGGAACATGCACTTGGATGGGGGGATTCTTGTTTTGGGGGGGGGAGGGGTATCATCATTGGAGCTTGTTGCTGAAACTCCAACTTTTGACTCTAGGCTTATGTGTGGCTGCTACTTGGTACTTCCTATCTGCACAAGGCTCTAGGTCTCCATTCATTACTCCTTTGACCGAGACCCAGCCCAAGGCCTCAGATAGGGGAAGTATGCCTGTGCCCTAGGAGCTAGGGACAAAGGGTGACAAGAATGCAGTCTTGGATGCCCCATTGTCTATCTCACTCAATTTCAGGATCAATCAGGTACAGGAGGTCCATATGCCTATTAGGATCTAAGACTCCTGAACCCCAGTAATGACACCACCTGTTGGTAATGGTGGGCTAAAGCCTGAAGACAGATAACTGAGAATCCCTTGTATGCCTACAGATACCAGGGACTACATCTGTGAATTCTGTGCTCGATCTTTCCGCACTAGCAGCAACCTAGTCATCCACAGACGAATCCACACAGGAGAGAAGCCCCTGCAGTGAGTGTCAGGGGCCATGGAGGGAGCTATTATCTGGCAGCCAGGGAGTGGGCAGCAGAACCCCCAGGGAGGTGAAGGTGAACCAAGGCTCCTTCCTATCTCTGGCTCCAGGTGCGAGATATGTGGGTTTACTTGCCGCCAGAAGGCCTCCCTAAACTGGCACCGACGAAAGCATGCAGAGACGGCAGCTGCCCTGCGATTCCCCTGTGAATTCTGTGGCAAACGCTTTGAGAAGCCAGACAGTGTGGTAGCTCACTGTAGCAAAAGCCACCCAGCCCTGCTCCCAGCACAAGAGTCACCTGGTTCTTTGGGGTCTAGTCCCAGCATTTCTGCCCCTGAACCCCTGATATCTCCTGAGGGGGCTAGCTTCTCCACCTCTTCTGACTCTAATCCTGCTCCCTCAACATCCATCTCTTCACCTGGGGTGCCAGACCCCAGGAACACAGAGAAAAGTTAGGTGGTGATTCCCAGGAACTAGGATAATTTGAGTGCAGTTGAGGGTAGGGCACCATTGGGCTCCAGCCTTCAAGGAAATAATAAATTGTATTTTACACAAGTGTATGCTTTGGTGCTATGAAAACAGGCTGTTAGTGTATGCCAGAATGCAGCAGAAGCTGACCCACTCACATGCCCAACTTCTTTCTACACTTACTTTACAGACCTTCCCTGTAGAATGTTAACATCTGCCTTGGCCTAGGGGCAGACTAACCAGGAAGCAGATGACTCTGTCCTGTTTAGTATTTGCTTCTGGTTATGCCCTGCAGCCTGGCCTTCTGGTATAGAACTGAGCCCCACAGCAAAATAGCTAGTAAGCCTACAATGGATGGATTTTTGAGAGGTAATTGGATTGTGGATCATGACTTGTGAATGGGTTAATTGTTTGACAAGTTCATAGCTGAAGGCTATTAGGCAGTGAGGCCTCAGTCTCTGGGGAAGTGCTTTTGAAGAGTAATCTTCCCTGTAACCTTCCCGTATGTCCTTTCCCCAGAGTAGGTAGCCTATGTCTTTCTGATTTGGTTCAGGCTCAAAGTGGAGCCGGTTGACAACAGAGTGACACTACTGAAACCATGAGCCAAAATAAACCTTTAAGTTGATTTTCTTAGGCATTTTGTCACAGCAATGAAGAAACCACCACCAAAAGGGAGAGAACTTGGAACTCATTTAGACAAAGGGGTTCTTGGTGTCACAAACCCAAGCAAGTAACAATGTCACCTGTAAGCAGTCATTGACCAATTCCAGGCTATATAACCTGCTCTTGCCCAGGACTTCAAGTAACTTGTTTTCTTGGGCCTTGAAGCTTCATCTGGAAATATTCTTTGGTTTCACACAGTATCACTGGGCTTTATGGACCCAAACAGTCTTCTGCATCCCAAGACAAACATTTCCTACCTGGTTACAGAAAACTGTCCTAACAGCCATTTATTGAAAAAAACATTTACACTTCTTTGTGTGTGCACATGTACCATAGTACATATGTGGATTCAAAGGATCAAATTCAGGTTGTCTGCAGGTACCTTTACCTGCCTAACCATCTTGTTGGGCCCTAAGAGGCATCTTGTCAAAGGACATATGGATGGCCAGGCTGAAGACTGCCTACTTATGTGTATGCTGGTTACCTCTGCAAGGGAGAAACTTTCTACAGATCTTGGTCTTTTAATGAAGGGAGCCATTATACTCTCCCATACTGCTTGTATGTTACCTCTGCAACTATGTCTCAAGCAAAAGACACGGTAGAGATTAACAGGCAGAACAGAGGAGACCTGACTGACCAAATATGTTGCCTGAAGAGGCAGCAAAGACAGAGCTCAGGCCCACATAATGGAGCAGAGTGGCAGCAACAGAACATAAGCAGCTGGTCTGTCTCACATAGGGCTGTGACGTCAGTTCCCTGACTCCTAGTACTCAAGAGTTGGGGAATACAAGGATGGATGATAGAAGAAACGGTGGGGATTTCCATTTAGAGACGAGGCAAGCTACGTGAACGGCTGGCAACAATGCAGGTCTCGCTTCCCAAGCCACCTGAGCTTTTCCTTGGGACTGAATGTGTGTTCACCCAGCCACCTCCTGGAGCCCTCTTAGCAAGATTCCTGAAATGGGGATACTAAGAGCCCTGATTTCTCCTGTTCTGTTGGCCCTGTGAGAGTGAGAGAAGGACCTATTGTCATCTCAGTGACTACAGTGGTGGTGGTAGTGGCTGCCATTGCAGCTGCTCGAGCCCTTCTGTGGGACCGCTGGTGCTGTGATAGCGACCGGCCATGGCTAAAAAATTTGCCACACTCTGTGCACTCAGCTGTCCGTTCACCTAGGTGTGTCTTTCTGTGCAGTGCAAGCTTGGAGGCAACACTGAAGGACTTGCTGCACTCTGGGCACTTGTGTGGTTTATGGCCTGCATGGTTGCGCAAATGTACATTGAGGTTGGAAATGCAGGTGAATCGCTTGCCACACAGCTCACAGTGGTAGGGCTTTTCCCCTGTGTGTGTACGCAGGTGTTTGGTGAGGTCCGAGCGGTCTGTGAAGCCCCGGCCACACTCCGGGCATGGGAAAGGCCTCTCCCCTGTGTGGCTGCGCTGGTGCACTACTAGATCATACCGCTGTCCAAAGCCCTTGCCACAAGTGGCACACACGTGCGGCCTTTCACCCTGGTGGCTTCGCTGGTGACGCAGCAGTGTGGAGCTCTCGCTGAAACAGCGTCCGCAGTCACTACACGCATATGGCTTCTCCCCAGTGTGTGTTCGCTGGTGCCGCACAAGTGTAGCACTCTCCAAGAAGCCCTTGCCACACTCAGGGCACTTGAAAGGCTTTTCCCCAGAGTGCCTCTGGAGGTGTCGTGTGAGTGTGGAACTCTTGCTGAAGCTCTTACCACATACGCCACATCGATGGGCCTCAGTGCCAGGGTCACTGAGGCTGGGCACCACATGGATGCGGGAATGGTTCCGCAGCCCAGCACTGCTATGGAAGGCCCGTGGACACTGTGTACAGTGGTAGAGCGTGCTGGGGGAAGGGGTGGTGGCAATGGTGGTCTCAGGGGGGTGTGCCCGTGCCAGGTGGAAAGGAAGAGCGCTCTGCCGAAAAGACCGGGCACACAGAGGGCAGCGGTAGGGCTTCTCAGGTGGGTGCTGGCGAACCCGATGCAGCAGCAGCGCAGGGATGTGAGGGAAGCGACGGCCACAGAGGCGGCAAGGGCAGGTGCAGCTGCGCCTTCGGTGCGTTCCCAGGTGCAGATCCAGCAGGCTGCTGTGACTGAAGCTCTGGCCACACTCGCTGCAGATATAGAGGGTCTGGCCAGCATGGGTCCACCTGTGCACACGTAGGTCTGCTGCTCGAGCACAGCGTTCACCACACTCTAGACAGCGAAAACACTTGTCGCCACCGTGGGCACGTTCGTGCCGCAGCAGCACTGCACTATACTGAAAGCTCTTGCCACACACACTGCAGGAATAAGGTTTTTCCCGGGTCGCAGCCACGCTAGGTGCTGTGAACATGATGTCTGTCTTTCCCAGTCAATAATTTGTAGTTTTAAAGCCTGGAAAGTAGCAAAGGGGAAAGGCTGTGGCCTTGAAAACTGCTCTTCAGATTCCTGGGTTTCTTCTTTCAAGAGCATAGGTCCTGGCTGTTCAAAAGGCAGGCTACAGCTGGGCTCATTATTGTGATCCCTGCAGGGAGGTCACCCCGGGAGTTCAGCACTGGCTGCAACAACTTTGGCTGGGGACACAGACAAGACACATTGAACTCTCTAGGTCTGTAACATATTAGCCAGTCTGGCTCTCAAGAGAGGAAGCCCACATGAGTCCCAGAAATTCAGAGGGGTGTATCAGAAGTGCCTGGAAAGGCAAGAGGGGCAGATCATACCTGTCCATGAAACAGGCAGGTATGGATTCCAAGGTGCCTATGTGTTTCTTTGTTAGAACTAGGAACCCTCAAAATTGTTGGAGGAGGCCAAGAGAGAAGTGCCTGACCTGTTTGTTTTTGTTTTTGTTGTGATTTAGGTCCCTGGGGAATTCTTATCTTGCCATTCCTCCTTGGCCATCTCCTAATGCATCACAGGTGGGAATCCCTTACCTACCAGAAAATAGGTCTGACAGACATGCTGATCTAATGGGTGACAGCTACAATGATCTAAGGATCATACCTCGTACTGGGTATACTGGGCTTGTGACAGATCCCAGGCCCTGAGGGAGTCATTAATAACATTAACCAGAGAGATCAGTCAGCCTTTGTTTTTATAGGCATGGCACATCACACACCTTCTAGTGAAGTGTGCTCTCAGATCAGCATGAAAAAAAGCAAACAAAATGGGAATAGTCCTTTTCTTGTGGGAAATGAAAATGCACCATGCCCAGCATGTTGGCTTGACTGAAGAACCTTTTGTCTGGGCCTCTCTACCTTCTGTGTGTAAGTGGAAGCAAGAGGGAAACTCGTGGCTAACAGTAAACTTGAGGTGTGAGCTTAGGGTCCATGCAGGGTGGAAGAACCACTAGGGATATGCTCCTCTGGTACCTTTTTTCTGGAAGAAAGACTTCCTTCTTCTGTTTTTTTTTTTTTTTTTTTAAATTTTGAGGCAGAGTCTATTTATGTAGTCCTGGCTGTCCTGGAACCCACTCTGTAGATCAGGCTGGTCTGAACTGGTTATTTTCCAATATTAAAACCCAGGGAGAGCAGAGCCATGAGTTACCCTTTACTATTCATCCTACCTGTGACACTACTCTACTTTTTATGTGTGTTTCCCCCAACCCCACTCGGACAATTTTAAATCCCAGACATCTTATTTAAAGTTGATTTTTAAACCCTGTAAAGCAGGGGCATCTCTGTAGCCAAAGAGCTGACTTAGAGTAGTTAGCTCTGAATCCTCAGGGGGAGCTTTCTATTTTTAATTTAATTTTAATATTTATCTTATTTTTATGTGTATGTATGTGTTTCTCTGTAAGGATATATGCACAAGAGTGCAGGTACAAAAAAACAAAACAAAAACAAAAAACAAACAAACAAACCAGTGCAGGTACCCACAGAGACTAGAAGAGGGCGTCAGATCCTCTGGAACTGGAGTTACAGGTGGTTCTGAGCCACCTGAAGTGGGTGCTGAGAACTGCACTTGGATCCTATGGAAGAACATACGTACTGTTATCTGCTGAGCCACCTCTCCAGCCCCTAAATTTTATTTTTGATTCAGGGTCTCATTATGTTGCCTTGGATGGCTTTGAACTCACAGAGAACTGCCTGCCTCTACCTTCTAAACTTGCTGATTGTTTAAGGAATATTTGTCTTCATGAAACTAAAACTCAATGGCTGATTTCAAATGCACAAGAGCAACGCTCTGACTCACCTGAGGTTTTGGGAGGCTGGCATCTCTCAGCCCATGCTTCTGGGTGCTCACCCTCTCCTAGGCCAGTGCTTCCTAAGGAACTTGCCCAAGGAAAGTAACCCAAATGCATGACAGGTATGTACATATAAAAGGCAAATAAATAAAATAAGAGTCCATCTCTTCCTATAGCAGACATGAGTGTAGGGTGCAAGCTTGCTGCTTGGCTTTTCACATCTCTTCCTTACCTCACCCCATTACATGAGCAAATAGGTCCATGCCTGGGGTAGAAACCTGGAAAAAAAAATTATAATGCTTAGGACATATAGAAATCATCCTAAATATCATCACTCTGAGAGTGAGTCTTAAAGTGTTATATAACTACTATGTTCTAGCTTGGAAAAAGGTTAAAGGGTAATACATGAGATGAGCAACGGCCCTGACTGTTGAATGCTTTACTGTTTGAGCACCCTTCAAGCACACTTTATTACAACTACGAGTCAGTATCAAAATTAACCACAATTTAGTACAGTTACTAACAGTCAACTCTGCAAATCCGGTCAGCTTCTCTCTGGGTGTCTGTTCTGTCATACCAATATTTCTTGGGTAGGATGAGAAGCTCAAGTCAGGAGTCATAGAGGATATCCATTTTGAAGCCAGAGTTAAGTAAACCTTGTTTACCATGTAGGAATGAAACTGATTGTAACTGCCCAGAGCTGTGCTTTCTAAACGACATTCGAAAGTGTTGTGATGCTCAAATGCACTTACTTATTTGAAAGTAGTAGCATGAAAATGATAAGCAAGCTATCTCATCAACAATGTTAGGGGTAGGGATGACCTGAGTTGTTTTCTAGTATGCACAAGGCCCTGGGTGCAATCCCTAGCATTACACCCCCCCACCCACCCACAGACACACCCCCACAATATTATAAATATGGTTAACAACTTATTTCTACTGGCGCAATCACACAAATACCTTTCAAGTTCTGAAACAGTAGAGGAATTTTAGTGTACCTCAGGGTCCCCAAGAGGGCTGTTGTTGGAACAAAGTTCTAAATTCATCTGACCATTAGAACTGCACTAAATGTGGAGGGTTATTTCCCAATTTCCCAAGTCTCAGTTACCTGACCATCCCTTCCAAAGGATATGATTCACTTGTCTAGAACACAGGTCCCTGAAATGCCCATCTAGGAGACTTTGGTTGGAACTTGGGCTGTGACTACAACACCTCTCTCACTGCTAATCTGAGTAAAACCATCGCTACTGTCATGAGCATCAATACATGACTCTACATATTTGGGTGTACCCTTTCATCGTCCAACAGTACTTTGAGGTGGTGGCTATCCTTTACCTTCCCCATCCTCCATGTAACCTGAGGGTCCCTTAAGGACTTGTCTAGTTATATTGAAACCATGCAGGCGTGTCTAGGGACAAGAAAGATGGCTGGACTCGAATGTTCCTCAGGTCTTAGGTCCCTAGCCCAGGAAATAGAACTTAAATGGGGGACAAGAACTTGAGGTAGGAATGTGGAGTATGGCTCTCCAGGGAAAGTGACTTTTCTATTGGGTTCTTCCTAACTCTAGGAAGCTAAGAGATGCTGTTGTTCTGTGATCCCTGAAATCAGGTAGAGTTCAATTACCGATTCCTTTCTGGATAGTATGTGAGTAGAAAGATTTCTGACCAGTGTGACTTACTGAAGCTGGCAGGAGTAGGAGTGATAACTGCCTCCACCTCAAGAACCAAGTCTGATCATGATCAATACAAATAGAAAGTTTTCATTTCATAATGATTGTGAAGTCTGTGAAGGTTAGAAATTAGTGTGTAGGTACAAGCAAATACAGATAGCAAGAGCATATCCTCTATCCCTCTAGGCAAGACTGAAGTACAGAATGGCTAAAAATCTTGGAGCAGAAAGAACATGGGAGAATAGACTACAGTCTCTCTGGGCCTTCCAATGAGTTGGACACACGATACTCTACACTGTAGGGAATGATATGTAATCATGTGTCAATTAACAACAGGATGAATTCTGAAAATGTGGACTTGTCATTGTGGCTATCACAGAAATTACTTACATGAACTCAGTTATGACATTACCAGATGACGGAATCTCAAGGGATCACCAACATATAAACATATAAAATGCTGCCTTGTGGCAAGTGGCTGTGTTAGCTCTTTCCGATCTGTTCTCTAAGGTTCCATCCACTATACACATTATATACACTTTGCCCTGGATAACTGAGTTGGGATCACAACCCATGAAAAGCCACACATATGCTGAACATTCTGCAAAGTAATTAGAACTTGCTTGGTTATGAAGACTTGGAATGCTGCAGATGGAGAGCCTAAATCATCCTGTGTCATCTCTAGTCCTTGTAATAGCCATTTATCACCCACCTCTGCATCTGATCTAAGATCCTTAAGAATGTATTAATTTAGGAGACTATTATCTTCTACTCACTCAGCAGCTAAGTATGTCACTAGATAGCATCTAAAACCTATAGCATGGGCTGGTAAGACGGCTCTGTGATTTTAAGAGCGCTTGCTGTTCTTGCAAAGGACCAAACTTTGGTTGATTCTCAGCACCAATGTAGGGTGGCTCACAAGTGGCTGCAACTACAGCTCCACGGAACCTGTTGCTTTCTTCTGACCTCTAAGGTTGAATGCACTCATACACATGCCTGAACACACTTAAATAAATCTTAAACCAAAACCAGGCCTCCCGCCTCTTTTGTTGGCAGGATTTTCTCATCTGTTACCTGTCATACTTTCTTTGGAGACAAGGTCTCATGTAGCTTCAAGCTGTCCTTAATCTTGCTACCTGAATTATGGCGACTAATAACATGATACAAGAGTTTGTTCTTCAAGATTTTGTTTATAAAAACAAAACACCCCAAAAGCTCTCCCAAAGATCACCTTCCTGTCTACCCTGTCTCATCTCACAGCACCCAACACAATAGTGCAAGCATCTGAGGCAGAGGGGGGAAGTCTGGTAGGGGTGATAAATTTATCTTGGATATCTTTATTTTCAACCACCTTAACAGCTATTTATCTCTCATCTCTGTATCTAACAGTCTTTTGTACCATCAGGTAAAGCTTTTGGAAGACATTACCTTAAACCACTAACCCCCACTAGCCTGAAAGCTAAGACTATAATTACATAGCATCTAAAACTTGTAGCAGTTATCTCCCCAATTTTGCTGTAGCCTGCATACATCTCACATTACCTTTGGGGAGCTTCATTTTATGTTGACAAACCTGCTTAGAGGAACCAGAAAGGCAAGCATCCAAATTCTAGTTCTTCCATGACTAATTATGTGACCTTGAGGACTTAGGCTGCTTGTATCTGTAGCCTGGAATAACCCAATACAGGAAACCATAACAGTTTTCTATGAAAAGAGGAAGGTCAAAGCAGTCATAAACCTGAGAACTGAAGTTGTGTGATTTACTCTGCAAGACCACCCTTATTTAGGCAGACCGCGCCTGAGTCAGGGGCATAACTTACTGGCCGACTCCTATCACATACAGCCTGCCAGGCCTTTCTGGCTTTTTTCGCTCGGTCCCAAGAATTCTTTCCCACCGCGATGGCACGCACACGCGGGCCTGCCTTAACCACAGGCGGGCGACGGCGCCTGAGTGACGCGAGACTGCGGGGCTCTGAAGCAAGACCTCACGCAGCACACGCTTCCCCGGGTCTCCTAAAGCTGTCACTACAGGCCGGAGGCTGTCATCGCCCCTTGACCCGCTCCGTCAGGCGGGCGACTTTCCGGGTGCGCGGCCGGACAGCACCGCCGGCCTGGAGCAACCTGCGCAGGCGTACTGGCCCGCCGCCCTCCTGTCCGGGGCCCCTCGAACCCGGGTTGAGGAGAGACGGCGGCCGCCTAGGGCCGTGGCCCCGCCCGCCCTGCCTTGAGGCCCTCAGCCCCCTCACCAGTCGTCGGGGGGCCGCTCCGAGCAGCGTTCACCTCAATGCGTTGCGGACAGCGATGGGCTCAGCGCGCGAAAGAAGGGGCGGGTGCAGTGTAGGGCGGGGCCAGAAGGCAGCTCACTGATTGGCCAACTCGGTCTGCAGGGTCCCAGGCAGCGGTCGCTAGTTGCTGGGGCATCGAGCCCACGCAAGCGCACTAGTGACCTGTCTTGGCGGAGGGCGGAGTTAACATGGTGAGGCCACAGTGCCAACGGCCAGGCCTAACTAACCTGCTTCCCCTTTCGATTGTCCACGCGTGGTCCCCTTTCTGCCACTCAGGGCAAAGGGCTGCAAGCCCAGTGCCACCTTGAGCCGAGTCAGGACCATAGCAGGTTACTCGAGGGAGACTAGTGGCACTCATCCGTCACCAAGTTAGTGTCTATTCAGCGAGGTCAGACCAGATGCTCACTGTCTTGATTAAACTTCCCCACAGATTAAAGACCTGTCCAGCTGCATTGCCAGGGACGGCGATAGTCCTGTTCTGCTGACCAGCTGCCTTCCGGTGTGAATGGAGACGGCTCCCAACCTTTCAGAGCAAGGGTTTCCAACCAGCGCTTGCAGTTTTGAACGCCCAACTCAAAACCGTAAACCTGCTGGGTATGTAGCTCAGTTGACAGACTGTTGGACTAGCCGAGACCCGGAGTTTATTTACTAGTACCACATTAAACAGATTGGGTGGTACGCAGTCTCGAAGACCCAGGCGCTCCAGAGGTGGACGCAGCAGGAGCAGGAATTCAAAGTTATCCTGTGCCTCCGCAATTCCTAGCCAGCATAGGCCCTGAGGAGGCCCTGTGTCGGTTAGTTTTGTCAATTTGATAGGCTATCAAAACGCCTGAAAATACAGTCTCAACGAGAATTATATGGGTTGAGTTGAGCCGTGTTTAACCTGGGAGAAATTTTAATAATTGGGTTAAGTGAGGTGGAAGGCCCACTCCAAATGTGGGAGGTACCATTTCATGGATTAGGTTTTGCACTGTTCAAGTGATGGGAGGCGATAGAGAGCAAGCATCAAGCATACATTTGCTCTTTGCCCATGACTATGGGTGTGGAGCAACCACCCGACCTAAGTTCCTGCTGCTGAGACTCCTCCGCAGTAATGGACGATAACTATAACCTAGAGTTGTAAGCTAAAATAGTCTTGCTCCATTTAGTTGCTCCATCAGGGTGTTTTACTACAGCAATAGACATGAAACTACCTGCTAAGACCATTGTTGAAATAACAAAAGTATAATTTAAAAAGTTTGTGTGACTTATTTTTTGTAAGATATATATTTATTTGACTTTATAATACATATTGAGAACTGATAGTATCTTCAAGTTACTTTTTAAAAATTTATTCACTTTACATTACAATATCCCCCTCCCCTTTTCTGAGTAACTTATTTTGTAAACACTTCACAGTTGTTTACTTTCTAGATGACAACAGATTGAAATGTCACACAAATATATTTGTATGTACACGTGGGTTCAGCTTTATGGTGGTTTCCAGGGTGTTATTTTCTAAGTGCAGACAGTGAAACTGGCCCTGCCAGATGTTACATATGGTTGTGGTGATGAGTAAAAGACAGCAATTACTGAGCTGCTAGCCCTGTCATTTGCAGAACAGGTAGGCTTTGTTTTGAGACAGGGTCTCACTATATATCCCTGGCTGGCCTGGAATTTGCTATGCACACTAGGGTGGCTCCAAACTCAGAGATCCACTTGCCTCTGCCTCCCCGTGTTGGATTTAAGGTGCGACAACCATGCCCTGCAATTAAGATAGGTATTATTTGATGATTATTTGATGATAGGTATTATTTCCATGTGGAAATGTATTGCATTTCCCGGCATTGCATGCTGGGTTTTAGGCCCTCCATCTTGCACAGGCAGCTGAGATATGGAAGGATCCAAACCTTGCTTTCTATTTTCCTGTCAATTAATTTTCATAATAAAAATATAGATCCTTGTCTATTATTTTTATCCTATCATGGCTTCTAGCCTCAAAAGAAAGCACAGCCTTGGGAATGTAAGGATATCTTAGTGAATACAGGCTCTTGTGTACAGACCTCAGCAGAGAGGTCTCAACCCCTAAAGTAGGCACGTGTTCGTGTACACACAAACAAACACACACACACACACACACACAGAGAGAGAGAAATAAAAATTACATATGAAGGGCAGTTATTTAACGAAAAGTGGACAGCTGACTACATTTCTGTGAAGGCGCTCTGCTTAATTTGCAGGGAATTCATGCAAGGTTTCTAAGACTATGACTTGAAAGGTATTAAATTCGGAGACACATTGCCAAATTAGGTGCTTCTCAAGGATTGTATTGTAAGGAAAAACAGAACTGGAAAACTTCATTTTATACACCCTCCTCGTCCTTTCAGTTATTACATTACCTGCCAATTTTCATGTGGAATGCACAGAACTGCAATCTGACATTCAAGGAAAGAACAATTTGATTGTGTCGGGCTCAAAGGCCGTCGGCCTAGGCTTACCCTTATGACCACACCTTATGCATGCCAGCAGCCGTACCTGAGCAACTACTTTCAAGAAGCAAGCACAGTTAAGTGTGAATTAGAACCCAAATCTTATGAGCATCTGAGAACTGAAATTACTTCATTGAACCGGACATTTATGTATTGGGTCTGTCCCACTAGTTTTGTTACCTTCTGTAATTTTTAAATAAAAAAAAGCCATGCTTTAATTATTAGTGACTATAAACCTTGGACCTGTCCAATGACTTTAAAAGACAGTCTGAACAGGGTGCTGAATAATTAGAATTATGCAAAACTTTGCTTTTATATATGCTAGCAGATATCATCAAAATAATACATGAACACCCCTCTTTTTTGCTAGTGTTTTGTATTTACTGGGTAGTCCAAAATGACAGTTCTTCATCTAATGTGGACCAGAGAAGATAAAAGGTTAGATTCTGGCTGTAGAGCATGCTGAATGGAGCAGGGCAAGAGTTCTAGAAAGTGGAGTGGGTAAAGATTTTGGGAGAGTTAACAAATCATGGAGCTAGGCAGTGGTGGTGCACGCCTTTAATCCCAGCACTTGGGAAGCAGACACAGGCAGATTTCTGATCTGAGTTCGAGGCCAGCCTGGTCCACAGAGTGAGTTCTAGGACAGTCAGGGCTACACAGAGAAACCCTGTCTCGATAAACCAAAAAAAACCCCCAAAAACCAAAAAAAAACCAACCCCCCCCAAAAAAAACCCCATAAAAGCAAAAAACAAAACATGGATTCTCTCTCAATAGGATGAGAAGTGAACGCAGACCCTTGTAAATGCTACACAAAGGCTCTATCACAGAACTACAAGGTCAACTTTCTACAAGCTCTTACTGGTGCCACAGTGTCTGCACATGGCTAGGTAATAGAATATAAATAGAACATCACATGCCCATCTCATACCCAGGAGTGTGAGCATCCCTCAGTGGGAATGGCAGAACCAGAGGCATCATGCCTCTGTGAATGGAGTCCTGTGAATGTAGGCTTGCTGTTACTGCTGTGTAGGGGAAGAATGCAGTTTTATTCATCTTGTTACTGTATCACTGTTTTCCATTATATGTCCCAAGTTTGGTTCCACATACAAAGCATGTCTGCCTCCTGCCTTTAGTTCTTTTCCAAATAACTTCAAAGTGGTCAACTGACAGTTTTCCAATGGTAGAAAGAACCAAGCACAGCAGAGTGAAATATAATTTAGTACTAGAACAGAAAGACAGGGTTAACTAAGTCCTGAATTGCAGACCTCAGTTTTGTACAGAATGAAGGATTTAATTAAGTTCAAGTTATTAGTGGAAAGGTACATCAAAATAGATTTCAGGAAATTAAAGAAAATATGCAAGTAACAACATTACAGATAACATCAACAATACAAGTGATTCTAATGGCTCTACAATTATCTTTTAAATTACATTAGTCGTCTTTTTTAAGAAAGATTTTTAACTATATCTATGTGCATGAATATGTGTTTGTGCATTGAAGTCCCCTAAAGCAATGGTTACAGGAAATTGTGAGCCTCTTCACACAGATTGCTAGGAAATCAATTCCTGTTTTCTGGAAGCATGGCATGCTCCTCTTAATTGCCGAGCCATCTCTCCAGATCTTAGATAGTAATCTTTATAAAAGAAATGATTGGGGTTCCCGCTTACAGGGTGTGGTCAACTTCAAGGTATCAAACAACACCTTGGTCAAACAAACAGAAAGACTGATATTTCTTTTTACCCTTTTGTAGGTAAACTAACTATGAAGAGCTATCAGTAAATTAAACATAGGCAAGCTACAGGAATTTGGTATAGTACAAAGATATAACATACTGGTAAAGTATTTAAAGATCAACATTTCTGAAAACAAACTTTACTAGTTCAAGATGTCTTAGTCTTTAAGGATGAAATTATGAAAATAGTAATTATCAGGAAAAAAAAATTATGTTCCAAACTAAGGTAAATGGCAATGCTTAGAAAGGCTAAGCAGGAGGGTCACAGCAGTTCTAGGTCTGGAGTACAGTGAAACCACCTAAAAGATGCCCAGCCTGCTGCTGCTACTCTCGTCCTCCACAGTCCATTTTTCTGCCTCGGCCTGACACAGCTACGATGTCTTTAATGCTTTTAAAAGTTAGTTTTTTAATAAAAAAAGGTATGCATATGTGTAAGTACACCACATGCTGGCAGTGCCCGAGGAGACAGGAGAAGGGAGATGAATCCCTGAGAACTGGAGTTACAGGTGGTGTGTGCTAGACCTTGAAGTTGGGTCTTTTGAAGTAACAGATGAGGTTGCCAGGCTCGTACACCAACTCCTCTGCCCACTGAGCCTCTCACCCGGGTTCTCCTTCCGTCTTTTATTTTCCTCACAACATACCCTAAACTATCTTCTGAAAACTATTTTTCTTTCTTTCTTTCTTCTTCTTTTTTTTTTTTTGCTCAGACCTTTAATCCCAGCACTCGAGGGCTAGAGAGAGGGGGATCTCAAGTTCCAGGACAGCCAGAGCTATACATTGAGAACCTGTCTTAAACAAACAAACAAATAAAATAAATGAATAATTAGTAGGTTTTTGAGGGTTGGAGAAATGGCTCGTGGAAGGAGCACTTGCTCTGGCAGAGGACCTGGGTTTGATCCCCAGCACTACTCAATGGCTCACAACATCCATAACTCCAGTTCTAGAAGACCCTATGTCTCCTTTTAACCTGAGGGCACCATACATGCATGTGGTACACATACATAAAAGCAGGCAAAACACTCAACACATAAACAAATCTAAAACTAGGAATTTTAAAATTAAAACTTCCTGTGTTTGCAGTGCTATGGACTAAGCTCAGAACTTAGGGCCTTGTGAACATAGACAAGGTCTGAACTGTATTCCCATACTCCATTTTACATTTTACTTTTTTCTCTGTTTTGGAGATGGTATCACACAGTTGCCTAGTGACACTCTTCCTGTCTTAGTCCCCTTTTAAGTGATGGATGACAGGTTTGTACCATTAATCTCATTCTTTCTTTTTACATCAGTGGGTATGTGCATGTGTGCAGACTCACAGCACTCAGCCCTCTCCTTCTACCACTGGGGTTCCAGCGATCCAACTCAGGCTGGCTGATTTGGCAGGAGGTGCCTTTAATGGTTGATCTCCCCAGTCTATACCTTTTTATATTGTCTTTCTGAAGCTGTCTGTGTGTGAGGGAGAAGGGTTGAAATCAAGGGCCTCAGGTATGCTAAGCAAACCTCCATCAGTAGACTAATAAATCCCCAAGCCTTACGTAGTTATTCACAGGATTAGAATGGAAGGGAAGAACTTCGAACTGAGGAACTCTTGGTGCCCAATGTTTCCATCCAAACACCTGTATTAAGAGATAACCAAATCCTAACAGGGTTTCTAACACCAGTGGTCTTGTTCCTAGGATGACCCAGCCTCCTGTGCTCCATTGAAATAACTGTTTGAGAAAGCGCAACACTGCCAGGAGAAAGTACTGTGTATTTTGAGCAACTCCTGGAAATAACAGAGTCCCAACTTCCTTTTCTTAGAGCACTTACAAAAAAGGGCCTACAGATTTGACTCCTTTCTTCATCCTTTTAAGGTAATGTATGCATTCCTTACTCTTTAGGAGGGTCCTTCTCAAGAAGCCAAGGGCCATACATCTCTCCAATGCAGTCATTAGGAAAGACAGAGCCTTCATGTCCTAGTCTTGGAGAAACATGAAAAAGATTCTTTGGTCTAACTTTAGTAGGGCTTCTGAACCTTTTTCTAGGCCTATCTTTACACTATCTTGTAAAACCTAGTTTTAATGAAGAACTTTGTGAAGTGAGTTTACCTAGACCACTCCTCTACCAATCCTGCATGTCAGGCTCCCAATTCTAGACACGAGCCTTCCAGGATTGTCTTCAGCAAGAATCCAGTTAGGTTGGTTTAGCCATTCCCCTTTACCCTACTTTTCCCTCATATCAAATTCTCATCCACTAACCCCCAATACTGATCTTTGGTTATAAATATTCCCCTTGTTCATCTCTAGTTGGAGTCCAATCTCTCCCCCACTGTACTGGCTCCTAGTTCTAGCTGTACAGTCCTTTATACCAGTGGTTCGTAACATGTAGGTTGTGACCCCTTTGTGGTCGGGGGTCACATATCATACCTGAAAATCAGATATTTACATTATAATTCATAACAGTAGCAAAATTACAGTTATGAAGTATCAACAAAAGAATTTTACAGTTGGGGAACAGCACAACACGAGGAACTGTCTTTTAAAGGGTCGCAGAACTAGGAAGGTTGAGAACCATGGCTTATACAGTCTTATACAGGCTTATCATTCTTTGACAATCCACAGAATACTTTTTAATATAACTGCTAACTGCTAACTAGAAACATGCTGGCCTTATAGCATCGATAGTTGAAGCCTGCTTCCCTGGCATTGCCTCATTGGCATAACTGTGGTCATTTTGCTTCATGCCTGCCAGCCATCTTATATTGCTGACACTGAAATTAGCTTGACTGCTGACACAGAGAATAGCTTGGCTCAGACCGAGGTCAAATTAACCATATATCCTGTTATGTTCAGAGGTTATCATGTTTTGAGGACTGTTCTTGCAAATTCTCCAGTAGTAGACTTCCCTCAGAGCCAAGCAAGATAGCAAGGTCAACTTGAACTGTTTTGTCTAAACTACAAAAAAACAAAAAACAAACAAAACAACTTAGAAAAAAGCAAATCACCCTATAGCTCTCCCCACACATGCTTGTGAGTTCATTAAGGTTTTCTGCCTATATAAACTGACCCTGAACAACGTTCATGATCGTAGCGTTCAGTTCTGGAGCCTAAGCTACGTCTATTGGCCTTGGAGTGTGCACTCAATAAACGATCCCTGTCTGATTGAGATTGATGTACCTATGGTTTGTGGGGCGACTCCTGGACCCTAACAGTGACCAACTCTGTAATTCCTTTCACTTCAGATTATGGAACCCCATCCTCCTTCATTCTCCGTAAAACACCTAAAGACTCTTACACAAATAGGAATGCAGCTCTTGACTAAAAAGAATCTTTTCTTCACCGCTTTACTAAACACGGGTTATGTTCGACAGAACCCAATGGGAAGAGAATTTGGTCTAGATAAATGCTTCATCTCCAGGGAAAAGCCTGAGGCCCCGAGGCCGTCAGATTTTTGCATCAAGCAAACACCCCAGCCTGCAGCTCTTTCCATGGCCTCGGTCCGTCTTTCATAGCCATACGTAGCACTGATATCCAGACCACCTATTAATGAAGAAGGGAGTGACACACTGGGCGAAGTTCGAGCCTCCTCTAGGAAAGTGAGCTAATAGATCCTCAGAATTCACGGCGTAGCCGGTGCGCGGTGAGGCCTGCTACTTAGCGGGAGAAGTGACGTCAGCTGCAGGTCTCGGTCGACGTTCACCCACCTGTCTTGACCTGGAGTCCGCCGGCTTCATTGAACCGAAAAAAAGAAAAAAGAAAAAAAAGGAGAAAAGAAAGAAAGAAAAAGAAAAGAAAAAAAAAAAAAAGACCTTTGAAAAACGACTTCCGTTTCTGTTAGCAATACTCAGATCTGAGACGGCCGAAACCGGAAGCCTTCATCATTTCCGGTCGCGCCAGACAGTGACTGTCCATAGCCCCGCCCCTGGTCCTTAAGCAACGATGGCCGCTCTCTAGTACGACACTATTGCTACCATTTCTCGAATTAGGAGGGTCTATTGATCTCCATCACCTGCTTTAGTTTTCGTCAGAAACTCGTACTCATGCATTCATTTCTCTTAAGCTTGGTTGGCGGGCGAACTGGGAGTTAGGAAAGGCGACGTTGGACTTAGAGTAGTGCCATCTTGTACGGACGCTGAACGTTAGCACGCCGAGCGTTGAGCTTACATCGGGCAATACTTGTCAGAGAGGAAAATAGTGTTGTTACGTGATGGCGTATTTCCGTTTCCTCTCCACCAGGGCGTTTTTGGTTGGACCGTCTTGTTGCGGAGGGAGGGGGAAGATTGTTTGCTCCGTAGACGCTCCCCGTATAGCAAGGTAAACTGAGGTAAAGCCGGGAAGGGGAATTTTTTTTCTCCTGGTTATATGGGATGGCTGGGGCTCAGACGTTGGGTCCGCGGAAGAGTATGCGGTTGGAGCCTGGAGGCTCAGATGGCCCCCAGGGCTGGAGAGGCAAGGTTGGGGGATAGAAGGTGAATTGCAAAGCCGGACCGGGTAGAGGGGGACGGGCCTGGTAGAAAAAGGGTGTGGAGGAGAGGGTGGGGCTCAGAGGGAAGTTTGGAAGTGGAGGGGCTGTGAAAGTAACTGGGACCGGAGCAGAGTCGGACCTAAAATCCTTGAGGCCTGAGGAAAGAAGTTGAGGTGGGGACTGGTCCGATCACTGGAGTGTGTGTTGGGGATACATTGGCGTCTTTGGGAGATCCAGGATTTGGAGGAGGCTGCTGGCCAAGGTACTAATGCTGACATCATATGTAACTTGGCCTTTGTTTCTTCTGCAGCTCCCCAGAGGCGCATCTCCTATCCTCTGCTTGGACTTAGCCTTCTCTCCATCTGCCACCACAGCCTGGAGGCGCTTGCCTCCACCCTCCCGAATGGTGCTCTTCTTCACAGGCGTCGGCCCAGGATCCAGGCCCCCTTTGCTCCCTGATTTGGAGCTGTTGCTGCTGGGGTCCCTTGGTGGACTCCCTGTGGTGGGGTGTGAAGAACTTTTGCACAGACGAGGCTTTAGTTATAGGGACTTCATCAGCAGTTTGAATCGCAGCCTCTAACTGAACGTGAGGCTCTTCTGTGCACCTTCTTTTTAGCTTTTGAGAAGAGAAAACCCTTCTCTATTACACCCAAAGCCCAGGAAGCCTCAAACTGGGGCCCTGGTCCCAGCATGCCAGCCCTCTCTTGTGCATAGGGCTCTGCCCTCTTCCAGCCAGCATGGCTGATCTCAAAAAGGCTCCAGGGGGCCGGGAGACTCCACAGGGGGAACTTCGGCCAGAGGTGGTAGAGGATGAAGTCCCTAGGAGCCCTGTCGCAGAAGAGCCTGGAGGAGGTGGAAGCAACAGCAGTGAGACCAAATTGTCCCCTAGAGAGGAGGAAGAACTGGATCCTAGGATACAGGTGAGAAGGCGAGATGCCAGACTTGCTGAAGAACTGTCAGATGAATGATACCTTAGACTTATCTCTCACAGTGGGCTGGGGTGGGGAAGGAAAGCAAGCATGTACACAAAACATGGCAGTTCAGTGTGACACATGCTGATGGAGAGCAGGGATCCTGCCTGAGTGCTTGGGACATAGAACCTTTCATTGTTCTTCTTTCTGAATAAGCAAAAGGATTGCTAGCTCAGGCATCTTACATATACTAGAGGCAAGAGGAGGTGACTGAGACCGGGAGTCAGTTTTGAGACTGAGGAAATCTTTCCCCCTTTTTACCTTCTCAGGGATGTCTCTCAGAATCATTTGAGTTGTGAGCCCTTTCAGGTATTTGAAAGGCACCGTTAAGGTTTGGGTCTGTAAGGAAGTCCCCCATCCCCCATCCCCCTCTCTTTGAGACAGGATTCTCTGTGTAGCTCTGGCTGTCCTGGAACTTGGTTTGTAGACTATGGTGGCTTAGAACTCAGAGATCTGCCTGTTTCTGCCTCCAAAGTTATGGGATTAAACGTGTGTGCCACCATGCCCAGCAGGAAATCTCTTATATTGCAAGGATTTATATCAGTTGTGATTGGTCCTTAATATACATTCTTGACTTTTGGAATTGTGGGTTTATCAAAAGAGTGTCAGAACAGTTTACTGTCATGGAATGTGCACAGTCTAGTTGGTAAACCAGAGAGGTGGTTGTGTAAGAGACAGCAGGCAACTGGGTATGAGGAAGACTGGTCATTGTGGAGGAGATGGCTGGCTAGGACAAGCGTAGTTATCTACAGTGTTTCAGGGTATTGTCTAAGGTGGACTGTATGGGAAATTTTCTTGGACTGATAATGGCCAACATGTGCTGTGTGTTTGGGGCCCAGGTCTGCCATTTAGGTAGGTTGTATCTCTGAGATTCTGTTATTGGGAAAGTGATTTAGCTCCTTCTAGGTAGCTAAAACATCCTAGAGCTTGAAGTTTTGGGCTTCTCCTTCAATAAATTACTGGGTAATGCTAGTGAATTGCAAAGAAAGTAAATCTGGTCCTGGTGTGGTGTGTGTGTGTGTGTGTGTGTACTGAGGCTCCTTGGGTTGAATGTGAGCTTATAATGGAGCATTGGTGAGCTATTCCTTTCTGGCATGAGTCAGTAATTTATTTCTGCTGTGCTTCAAGATGCTGCATTGAAAACAGCTCAGCTTCTCTCATTCATTCTGAGGATTTGTCATCGACTGAGAGAAGCACTGAAAAAAAGAAGTCTTGGGTTAGATATTCAAGCCACTTCAGTTCCATGATTTGTGATTTTTGAAAAAGTTAACTTCTTTGAGCTTCCATTTGTAAAGTGAGGGACTTGGTTTGTCTGATGTGCACGGCTCTAGAAGTTTATAGACAGTGAGTTAAGAGTCTCTGCTCCTCGAGGAGAAAGGCATGTACTGCTCTTCTCACACCTCCCTGAAACATCCATTGTTCTGCACCAGAAAAGCTTTCTCTCCTGGTTTCTTTCATCAACCTCTTATTCTGTGCACTTTCCCAGTAAGCATGTAGGCAAAGGCAGTAGACTGAAGAGGCACACTTGTGGCTGTGTAAATACAGTCATTTGAGGTAAAAAAAAAAAAAAAAAAAATGCAGTGGTGTACTGTAGAGATGGTATAGATGGGACATTTCTGCCATCATAGTTCGGTCAGTGAGCTCTGGGAGTGTTGGAATGTCTCAGGAATGTATAAGGTTCACTTTGCCTCCAGTGAGCTTGCAGTGTGATGGGGACTAAGGAGGCAATGAGACCCTTGTTTCTCTTGCCAAGCTGTATAGCGCTTAGCGTAGTGTTATAGGTGGCCCTGGGAGGAAGGCCTCCCGTTCTCCTCATCTGATGACTCAGGCACGAGTAGGTCAGTTCTCCAGCCTCACCAGGGATTTAGAGTTTGCCATTTGGAAAAAGCAGCCTGATGTGAGGAGGACCTCAGTTTCCAGGTGGAGCTCACATTCGCCCTTCTGTGTTCGTGTTCTTTTGGGTGGTGAGGAGGTGAGTTAGTTAGTGTGTGTTTGCAGGTCATTTTAGTGTTGACAGTGATCCATATCACATGCCTTGAAAATGTGCTTCAGCTCCTTCAGGGAGTATCTGTTTTTCTAGATCAACACATCTAATGTGTCTCCATTAACAGATCCATCGATATCCACTAAAGACTTTTAAAAACCATTTTCACTTACTTCGCTGAATAGGAGACGATTGAAATGAAAGCACAGTCAGGATTTCGTCCACTAGGCAGGGGGTAGCCCAGAGATCGGGCTCTGACCTATGTTAGAAATGTTTGAATTTCTTAGAAATGATTATCCTCAGGGTGAGACTCTGATGTGGGGCTGGGTTTCCATGGCTGCCAGGCAGGTAGCTCATGTTTATCGTGTGGTGTGATCTCTCTGGAAGTAGAAGGGACACTAGGCCATACCTGCCTGCTGTATGTGTTTGTTTTACCCGTTTAGAAAAGGCTATGTCTCTATCAGGGTCTCATTGGATCATTGGAATTCCTCATGTCCTCCAGCTTTTAGAAAGAGGGTCTGTCTTAGTCAGGGTTTCTATTCCTGCACAAACATCATAACCAAGATGCAAGTTGGGGAGGAAAGGGTTTATTCAGCTTACATTTCTAATTGCTGTTCATCACCAGAGGAAGTCAGGACTGGAACTCAAGCAGGTCAAGGAGCAGGAGCTGATGCAGAGGCCATGGAGGGATGTTTCTTACTGGCTTGTTTGCTTCTGGCTTGCTCAGCCTGCATTCTTATAGAACCCAAGACTACCAGCCCACAGATGGTACCACCCACAAGGGGCCTTCAACCCTTGATCACTAATTGAGAAAATGCCTTACAGCTGGATCTCTTGGAGGCATTTTCTCAACTGAAGCTCCTTTCTCTGTGATAACTCCAGCTTGTGTCAAGTTGACTAGCAAGTACATGGTCTTAGAGGATACAAGTGTGTGTGTGTGTGTGTTGGTCACAGGGTTTGGTGGTGCCAGGATGGGCCTGGCCTCTCTGGTTTTCTCTGCCTACCCCCACCTTTCTTTTTTTGGGGGGGGGGGGTGTGTGAGACAGTGTTTCATATAGTCCAGGGTGGTTTTGAACTCACTATATATAGCTTATGCTTGCTTTGAACTCTTGATCCTTTAGTCTCTGCATCCTGAGTCTGAGATTTTACATACTCACTTTACTCCCAATTCTTCGGGGTGACTGCATCCTCAGAGTTCTCATCTTCAGGTGTTGGCATATCTAAAACAAAAGTTGTCACCCTGGTCCTATTGACTCATCGTCTGCTTGGGCCTTTTGATGCTTTGTTGAAGAGGACCAGGAGCATCCAAGAGTGGACCAGAAACATTTGTAGTCAAGCACCCATGCTTTGACTCAGTGGCCTGGCATTCTGGGAATGCATCCAGAGTGCCCCAAGAAGGTCATCCTCTGGCCAGCTGCTGGCTTTCTGGCAGATGATGCATGCTGACTCAGACTCTGTCCTCCCTGAATTCCATTTTTGCTGAGTGCCCGGAGTTCCTAGTGGAACAGGCCAAATGGAATGTGTTGCTGACTGTCCACAACAGCACTTTGGGTGCTTGGTAGCTTCCCACTGTGCCCTGCCATGATGCGTCAGCTTGGCTGCTCCTCCCTGCTTACCTTATTCATCAGTCCATGGGGCCTCTCTTTGTCCTGTTAGAACTTTGGGAACACAGGCTGATCTATCAGCAGGCTTTTTGGTTTTTTTGTTCGGCTGACCTTGAACTTACCATCTCTCTGCCTCAGCTCTCCAGGTGTTGGGGTTACAGATGGGTGCCACTAGAATTGGCAGCAGGGATTTTTTTCTTTTTAATTGTAAGAGGTGCTAGTTCCTATATTTAACTAAAAACAAAACAAAAAAACAACCAACCAAACAAAAAACAACACAGGGTTTTACTTGGTAGCCCTGGCTGGCTTGGAACTTGCTATATAGATCAGGATAGTCTTGAGCTCATAGAGACCTGTCTGCCTCTGACTTCCAAGAGTTGGGATTAAAAGCATGAGCCACCATGTCCAGTCCTATCTTTACTTTTTAAATGTTAGGTTGATAGCTGAGTGTGGTAGTGTACAGTTTTGATTTTTTGTTTTTGTTTGTTTGTTTGTTTTGAGACAGGATTTCTCTGTGTAGCCCCGGGTGTATTGGAATTCACTCTGTAGACAGGCTAGCTTCAAACTCACAGATATCTGCCTACCTTTGCCCCTCAAGTGCTAAGATTAATGTTGTGCACACACCAAGCAATGCTGGTGGACACTAGAGACACTAAGCGAAGAGGCTTAAAGAGTTTTAAAAAATGGCATTTGGAAAATGAACCATTCTATGTAAGTTCACAACTCACTGTATAGCTCATGCTGGCTCTACAGTTCTATGAATTGCTTGCTCAAGGAGAATCAGCTAGGTTCATGGCTCTTCTGAGATAGGCTGTGCCCAGGTTCACTTCCTTGTTCCTAGTTCCACTGGAAGGGCCAAGTAAGGTGAATGGGAGCCAACACCACATCTAAGCAGATGGGATAAGATAGTGGTGTTGCTATCTAGTAATGTCTGTCATGGATGAGCGGCAGGCAGAATGTGGGCTGGTGAAGGTAGAGCCTGGAGTTTTGCACCTGCTTTGTGGAACCTGTAACTAAGTACCCAGAATTTCCAGATATAGAGCCCTTGGCACAGCCTAGGAGTATCTTCAGATCATCAGGATTTGGGATTGGATGTGTTTTCTTAGGCAGGTGAGAATGATTTGTGGCCAGCCCCCTTTCCAGCCCCATGCCGCATCACTGAAAGATGTAGGCTGATTCTCTCAGGACCAGACACCAGTGAGTCATTAAACTAGCATGTCCAGTGATTTCCCCGAGATTCCTCCTTGCCAGGACAACATTGCACTGGGGGGCTTCTGAGATGACTTGGTGGTTCAGAGCATGTACTGCTCTTACAGAGACCTGAGTTAAGTTCCCAGCATCCAGGTTGGGCAGCCCATAGTCACTTGTAACTCCAGGTCCAGGCGTCTGGCTTGTGTAAGCACCTGCACTCACATGCATACTCCTCTCACATACTCATAGTTTAAAAAATGAATAGATAAGAAAAGTTGTACTGTATTGGATGGGATCTGGGCTTCTGTTGTTAGCCAAGAGGTTAAAATCCCTCTTGCACCCTTCCCTGGTCCTTATCTTGATATCCGCCAAGCCCTGGTGTTTCTGTGTCCTTTCTTCTCTCTCCTGGAACACAATAAATAGCTTTTACTTTGTCTTACTTGTCTCCGCTGGAATACTTGCCCTTCTCTGCCTTCTTGCTAGGAAGATGTGCTTCAGGCATCTTACTCCAGCCTTCTGTTCAGGTAGGTGGCCCTAGTGCCTGTGGGGCACCTGTGCCCATCTTCACACAGGCTGCTGGGAGCCTGTAGTCACCACCTCTGTATATATGGCCTGTATATATGTTTGTAGACCATGTGCATGCATTGTCCTTGGAGGCTGGAAGAGGACATTGGATCCCCTGGAAATGGAGTTACAGATGTCTGTGAGCTGTCACGGAGACGCAGGGAACTAAACCTGGGTTCTCTGCAAGAACAGCAAGTAGTCTTAACCTCTGAGTCATCTCTCCAGCCCCTGTGCTCCACATTTTTCTCAAAGTACTGACTAGGAAGTATGAGTGAGTGGCCCTCCTGGGCAGGGAAGAGAGTCTGTCATCTCCTAGGACTCTTCGCTCATTGAGAGGAAGTGATGTGTTCTTGTGGAGAGTAAGACTTGACGGATACTCTGTTCTTTGTACTACTGCATTCCCAGAGCTGGGGTTTCCTCATCCCTGCAATGGGGATTTGAGTACTCAATTAAGTGGAACCACGGAGATTACATGAGACTGTCCTGGGGCCTAGACAGGGTGCCACTGGGACAGTCTCTCC